>JAKSXM010000332.1:0-18817 GCA_022575985.1 Anagrus nilaparvatae | reverse complement strand
TGTAATGTAAAATATTTTTATGCAATGACAGAATTGAAATATTAGTATTGACTTAAGCAAAATAAACACTATTTTAAAATTTTTTTTCCCCGTTTTATAGAAAAGTTGTAATTTTAATAGTTTTTATGCAATAATAGCATTAAATTATTAGTATTCAATTTAGCAGATTATTGTCCACTTAAATGTTCTCGAATACTGACATTTTTTATAGAAATGTTGTAATTTCAATTGTTTTTATGCAACAATATCATTGAATTATTACTATTGAATTTAGCATAATATATTCTCACTTAAATGTTTTTGAATATTTTCCTCTTTTACAGTGATGTTGTAATTTCAATAGTTTTTATGCAATAATAGCATTAAATTATTAGTATTGAATTTAGCAAAATATACCCCACTTAAATGTTTTCGAATACTGTCCTGTTTTATAACATTGAATTATTAGTATTGAATTTAGCAGAATATACCCTACTTAAATGTTTTTGAATATTGCCCTCTTTTAAAGATATGTTGCAATTTAACTTGTTTTTATGCAATAATAGCATTGAATTATTAGTATGCAATTTAGCAAAATATAACCCACTTTAAATTTTTTTTCCCTGTTTTATAGAAAAGTTGAATTTCAATGTTTTTAAGCAATGATAGCATTAAATTATTAGTATTGAATTTAGCAAAATATACCCCACTTAAATGTTTTCGAATACTGTCCTGTTTTATAACATTGAATTATTAGTATTGAATTTAGCAGAATATACCCTACTTAAATGTTTTTGAATATTGCCCTCTTTTAAAGATATGTTGCAATTTCACTTGTTTTTATGCAATAATAGCATTGAATTATTAGTATGCAATTTAGCAAAATATAACCCACTTTAAATTTTTTTTCCCTGTTTTATAGAAAAGTTGAATTTCAATTTTTTAAACAATGATAGCATTGAAATACTATTATTGAATTTATAAGTACATATACTGCTAAATTCAATACTCAATACCCCACTTAAATTTTTTCAAAGATTGTCCTGTTTTATAGAAAAGTTGTAATTTTAATAGTTTTTATGCAATAAAAGCATTGAATTATTAGTATTCAATTTAGCAGATTATTCCCCACTTAAATGTTCTCGAATACTGACATTTTTTATAGAAATGTTGTAATTTCAATTGTTTTTATGCAACAATATCATTGAATTATTACTATTGAATTTAGCATAATATATTCTCACTTAAATGTTTTTGAATAATTTCCTCTTTTCCAGTGATGTTGTAATTTCAATTGTTTTTATTAAATAATAGCATTGAATTATTAGTATTCAATTTAGCAGAATATGCCCCAGTTAAATGTTTTCGAATATTGACCTCTTTTATAGAAAATTGTAATGTAAAATATTTTTATGCAATGATAGAATTGAAATATTAGTATTGACTTAAGCAAAATAAACACTATTTTAAAATTTATTCCCTGTTTTATAGAAAAGTTGTAATTTTAAAAGTTTTTATGCAATAATAGCATTGAATTATTAGTATTCAATTTAGCAGATTATTCCCCACTTAAATGTTCTCGAATACTGACATTTTTTTATAGAAATGTTGTAATTTCAATTGTTTTTATGCAACAATATCATTGAATTATTACTATTGAATTTAGCATAATATATTCTCACTTAAATGTTGTCGAATATTTTCCTCTTTTACAGTGATGTTGTAATTTCAATTGTTTTTATGCAATAATAGCATTGAATTATTAGTATTCAATTTAGCAGAATATGCCCCAGTTAAATGTTTTCGAATATTGACCTCTTTTACAGAAAATTGTAATGTAAAATATTTTTATGCAATGATAGAATTGAAATATTAGTATTGACTTAAGCAAAATAAAACACTATTTTAAAATTTATTCCCTGTTTTATAGAAAAGTTGTAATTTTAATAGTTTTTATGCAATAAAAGCATTGAATTATTAGTATTCAATTTAGCAGATTATTCCCCACTTAAATGTTCTCGAATACTGACATTTTTTATAGAAATGTTGTAATTTCAATTGTTTTTATGCAACAATATCATTGAATTATTACTATTGAATTTAGCATAATATATTCTCACTTAAATGTTTTTGAATAATTTCCTCTTTTCCAGTGATGTTGTAATTTCAATTGTTTTTATTAAATAATAGCATTGAATTATTAGTATTCAATTTAGCAGAATATGCCCCAGTTAAATGTTTTCGAATATTGACCTCTTTTATAGAAAATTGTAATGTAAAATATTTTTATGCAATGATAGAATTGAAATATTAGTATTGACTTAAGCAAAATAAACACTATTTTAAAATTTATTCCCTGTTTTATAGAAAAGTTGTAATTTTAAAAGTTTTTATGCAATAATAGCATTGAATTATTAGTATTCAATTTAGCAGATTATTCCCCACTTAAATGTTCTCGAATACTGACATTTTTTATAGACATGTTGTAATTTCAATTGTTTTTATGCAACAATATCATTGAATTATTACTATTGAATTTAGCATAATATATTCTCACTTAAATGTTGTCGAATATTTTCCTCTTTTACAGTGATGTTGTAATTTCAATTGTTTTTATGCAATAATAGCATTGAATTATTAGTATTCAATTTAGCAGAATATGCCCCAGTTAAATGTTTTCGAATATTGACCTCTTTTACAGAAAATTGTAATGTAAAATATTTTTATGCAATGATAGAATTGAAATATTAGTATTGACTTAAGCAAAATAAACACTATTTTAAAATTTATTCCCTGTTTTATAGAAAAGTTGTAATTTTAATAGTTTTTATGCAATAATAGCATTGAATTATTAGTATTCAATTTAGCAGATTATTCCCCACTTAAATGTTCTCGAATACTGACATTTTTTATAGAAATGTTGTAATTTCAATTGTTTTTATGCAACAATATCATTGAATTATTACTATTGAATTTAGCATAATATATTCTCACTTAAATGTTTTCGAATATTTTCCTCTTTTACAGTGATGTTGTAATTTCAATTGTTTTTATGCAATAATAGCATTGAATCATTAGTATTCAATTTAGCAGAATATGCCCCAGTTAAATGTTTTCGAATATTGACCTCTTTTCTAGAAAATTGTAATGTAAAATATTTTTATGCAATGATAGAATTGAAATATTAGTATTGACTTAAGCAAAATAAACACTATTTTAAATTTTTTTCCCTGTTTTATAGAAAAGTTGTAATTTCAATAGTTTTTATGCAATGATAGAATTGAAATATTAGTATTGACTTAAGCAAAATAAACACTATTTTAAATTTTTTTCCCCGTTTTATAGAAAAGTTGTTATTTTAATAGTTTTTATGCAATAATAGCATTGAATTATTAGTATTCAATTTAGCAGATTATTCCCCACTTAAATGTTCTCGAATACTGACATTTTTTATAGAAATGTTGTAAATTCAATTGTTTTTATGCAACAATATCATTGAATTATTACTATTGAATTTAGCATAATATATTCTTACTTAAATGTTTTTGAATATTTTCCTCTTTTACAGTGATGTTGTAATTTCAATTGATTTTATGCAATAATAGCATTGAATTATTAGTATTCAATTTAGAAGAATATGCCCCACTTAAATGTTTTCGAATATTGACCTCTTTTATACAAAATTGTAATGTAAAATATTTTTATGCAATGAAAGTATTGAAATATTAGTATTGACTTAAGCAAAATAAACACTATTTTAAATTTTTTTCCCCGTTTTATAGAAAAGTTGAATTTTAATAGTTTTTATGCAATAATAGCATTGAATTATTAGTATTTAATTTAGCAGATTATTCCCCACTTAAATGTTCTCGAATACTGACATTTTTTATAGAAATGTTGTAATTTCAATTGTTTTTATGCAACAATATCATTGAATTATTACTATTGAATTTAGCATAATATATTCTCACTTAAATGTTTTTGAATATTTTCCTCTTTTACAGTGATGTTGTAATTTCAATTGTTTTTATGCAATAATAGCATTGAATTATTAGTATTCAATTTAGCAGAATATGCCCCAGTTAAATGTTTTCAAATATTGACCTCTTTTATAGAAAATTGTAATGTAAAATATTTTTATGCAATGATAGAATTGAAATATTAGTATTGACTTAAGCAAAATAAACACTATTTTAAAATTTTTTCCCTGTTTTATAGAAAAGTTGTAATTTTAATAGTTTTTATGCAATAATAGCATTGAATTATTAGTATTGCATTTAGCAGATTATTCCCCACTTAAATGTTCTCGAATACTGACATTTTTTATAGAAATGTTGTAATTTCAATTGTTTTTATGCAACAATATCATTGAATTATTACTATTGAATTTAGCATAATATATTCTCACTTAAATGTTTTTGAATATTTTACTCTTTTACAGTGATGTTGTAATTTCAATTGTTTTTATGCAACAATATCATTGAATTATTACTATTGAATTTAGCATAATATATTCTCACTTAAATGTTTTTGAATATTTTCCTCTTTTACAGTGATGTTGTAATTTCAATTGTTTTTATGCAATAATAGCATTGAATTATTAGTATTCAATTTAGAAGAATATGCCCCACTTAAATGTTTTCGAATATTGACCTCTTTTATAGAAAATTGTAATGTAAAATATTTTTATGCAATGAAAGTATTGATATATTAGTATTGACTCAAGCAAAATAAACACTATTTTAAATTTTTTTCCCCGTTTTATAGAAAAGTTGTAATTTTAATAGTTTTTATGCAATAATAGCATTGAATTATTAGTATTCAATTTAGCAGATTATTCCTCACATAAATGTTCTCGAATACTGACATTTTTTATAGAAATGTTGTAATTTCAATTGTTTTTATGCAAAAATATCATTAAATTATTACTATTGAATTTAGCATAATATATTCTCACTTAAATGTTTTTGAATATTTTCCTCTTTTACAGTGATATTGTAATTTCAATTGTTTTTATGCAATAATAGCATTGAATTATTAGTATTCAATTTAGCAGAATATGCCCCACTTAAATGTTTTTGAATATTGACCTCTTTTATAGAAAATTGTAATGTAAAATATTTTTATGCAATGAAAGTATTGATATATTAGTATTGACTTAAGCAAAATAAACACTATTTTAAATTTTTTTCCCCGTTTTATAGAAAAGTTGTAATTTTAATAGTTTTTATGCAATAATAGCATTGAATTATTAGCATTCAATTTAGCAGATTATTCCTCACATAAATGTTCTCGAATACTGACATTTTTTATAGAAATGTTGTAATTTCAATTGTTTTTATGCAACAATATCATTAAATTATTACTATTGAATTTAGCATAATATATTCTCACTTAAATGTTTTTGAATATTTTCCTCTTTTACAGTGATGTTGTAATTTCAACTGTTTTTATGCAATAATAGCATTGAATTATTAGTATTTAATTTAGCAGAATATGCCCCAGTTAAATGTTTTCGAATATATACCTCTTTTATAGAAAATTGTAATGTAAAATATTTTTATGCAATGACAGAATTGAAATATTAGTATTGACTTAAGCAAAATAAACACTATTTTAAAATTTTTTTCCCCGTTTTATAGAAAAGTTGTAATTTTAATAGTTTTTATGCAATAATAGCATTAAATTATTAGTATTCAATTTAGCAGATTATTGTCCACTTAAATGTTCTCGAATACTGACATTTTTTATAGAAATGTTGTAATTTCAATTGTTTTTATGCAACAATATCATTGAATTATTACTATTGAATTTAGCATAATATATTCTCACTTAAATGTTTTTGAATATTTTCCTCTTTTACAGTGATGTTGTAATTTCAATAGTTTTTATGCAATAATAGCATTAAATTATTAGTATTGAATTTAGCAAAATATACCCCACTTAAATGTTTTCGAATACTGTCCTGTTTTATAACATTGAATTATTAGTATTGAATTTAGCAGAATATACCCTACTTAAATGTTTTTGAATATTGCCCTCTTTTAAAGATATGTTGCAATTTAACTTGTTTTTATGCAATAATAGCATTGAATTATTAGTATGCAATTTAGCAAAATATAACCCACTTTAAATTTTTTTTCCCTGTTTTATAGAAAAGTTGAATTTCAATGTTTTTAAGCAATGATAGCATTAAATTATTAGTATTGAATTTAGCAAAATATACCCCACTTAAATGTTTTCGAATACTGTCCTGTTTTATAACATTGAATTATTAGTATTGAATTTAGCAGAATATACCCTACTTAAATGTTTTTGAATATTGCCCTCTTTTAAAGATATGTTGCAATTTCACTTGTTTTTATGCAATAATAGCATTGAATTATTAGTATGCAATTTAGCAAAATATAACCCACTTTAAATTTTTTTTCCCTGTTTTATAGAAAAGTTGAATTTCAATTTTTTAAACAATGATAGCATTGAAATACTATTATTGAATTTATAAGTACATATACTGCTAAATTCAATACTCAATACCCCACTTAAATTTTTTCAAAGATTGTCCTGTTTTATAGAAAAGTTGTAATTTTAATAGTTTTTATGCAATAAAAGCATTGAATTATTAGTATTCAATTTAGCAGATTATTCCCCACTTAAATGTTCTCGAATACTGACATTTTTTATAGAAATGTTGTAATTTCAATTGTTTTTATGCAACAATATCATTGAATTATTACTATTGAATTTAGCATAATATATTCTCACTTAAATGTTTTTGAATAATTTCCTCTTTTCCAGTGATGTTGTAATTTCAATTGTTTTTATTAAATAATAGCATTGAATTATTAGTATTCAATTTAGCAGAATATGCCCCAGTTAAATGTTTTCGAATATTGACCTCTTTTATAGAAAATTGTAATGTAAAATATTTTTATGCAATGATAGAATTGAAATATTAGTATTGACTTAAGCAAAATAAACACTATTTTAAAATTTATTCCCTGTTTTATAGAAAAGTTGTAATTTTAAAAGTTTTTATGCAATAATAGCATTGAATTATTAGTATTCAATTTAGCAGATTATTCCCCACTTAAATGTTCTCGAATACTGACATTTTTTATAGAAATGTTGTAATTTCAATTGTTTTTATGCAACAATATCATTGAATTATTACTATTGAATTTAGCATAATATATTCTCACTTAAATGTTGTCGAATATTTTCCTCTTTTACAGTGATGTTGTAATTTCAATTGTTTTTATGCAATAATAGCATTGAATTATTAGTATTCAATTTAGCAGAATATGCCCCAGTTAAATGTTTTCGAATATTGACCTCTTTTACAGAAAATTGTAATGTAAAATATTTTTATGCAATGATAGAATTGAAATATTAGTATTGACTTAAGCAAAATAAACACTATTTTAAAATTTATTCCCTGTTTTATAGAAAAGTTGTAATTTTAATAGTTTTTATGCAATAAAAGCATTGAATTATTAGTATTCAATTTAGCAGATTATTCCCCACTTAAATGTTCTCGAATACTGACATTTTTTATAGAAATGTTGTAATTTCAATTGTTTTTATGCAACAATATCATTGAATTATTACTATTGAATTTAGCATAATATATTCTCACTTAAATGTTTTTGAATAATTTCCTCTTTTCCAGTGATGTTGTAATTTCAATTGTTTTTATTAAATAATAGCATTGAATTATTAGTATTCAATTTAGCAGAATATGCCCCAGTTAAATGTTTTCGAATATTGACCTCTTTTATAGAAAATTGTAATGTAAAATATTTTTATGCAATGATAGAATTGAAATATTAGTATTGACTTAAGCAAAATAAACACTATTTTAAAATTTATTCCCTGTTTTATAGAAAAGTTGTAATTTTAAAAGTTTTTATGCAATAATAGCATTGAATTATTAGTATTCAATTTAGCAGATTATTCCCCACTTAAATGTTCTCGAATACTGACATTTTTTATAGAAATGTTGTAAATTCAATTGTTTTTATGCAACAATATCATTGAATTATTACTATTGAATTTAGCATAATATATTCTTACTTAAATGTTTTTGAATATTTTCCTCTTTTACAGTGATGTTGTAATTTCAATTGATTTTATGCAATAATAGCATTGAATTATTAGTATTCAATTTAGAAGAATATGCCCCACTTAAATGTTTTCGAATATTGACCTCTTTTATACAAAATTGTAATGTAAAATATTTTTATGCAATGAAAGTATTGAAATATTAGTATTGACTTAAGCAAAATAAACACTATTTTAAATTTTTTTCCCCGTTTTATAGAAAAGTTGAATTTTAATAGTTTTTATGCAATAATAGCATTGAATTATTAGTATTTAATTTAGCAGATTATTCCCCACTTAAATGTTCTCGAATACTGACATTTTTTATAGAAATGTTGTAATTTCAATTGTTTTTATGCAACAATATCATTGAATTATTACTATTGAATTTAGCATAATATATTCTCACTTAAATGTTTTTGAATATTTTCCTCTTTTACAGTGATGTTGTAATTTCAATTGTTTTTATGCAATAATAGCATTGAATTATTAGTATTCAATTTAGCAGAATATGCCCCAGTTAAATGTTTTCAAATATTGACCTCTTTTATAGAAAATTGTAATGTAAAATATTTTTATGCAATGATAGAATTGAAATATTAGTATTGACTTAAGCAAAATAAACACTATTTTAAAATTTTTTCCCTGTTTTATAGAAAAGTTGTAATTTTAATAGTTTTTATGCAATAATAGCATTGAATTATTAGTATTCCATTTAGCAGATTATTCCCCACTTAAATGTTCTCGAATACTGACATTTTTTATAGAAATGTTGTAATTTCAATTGTTTTTATGCAACAATATCATTGAATTATTACTATTGAATTTAGCATAATATATTCTCACTTAAATGTTTTTGAATATTTTACTCTTTTACAGTGATGTTGTAATTTCAATTGTTTTTATGCAACAATATCATTGAATTATTACTATTGAATTTAGCATAATATATTCTCACTTAAATGTTTTTGAATATTTTCCTCTTTTACAGTGATGTTGTAATTTCAATTGTTTTTATGCAATAATAGCATTGAATTATTAGTATTCAATTTAGAAGAATATGCCCCACTTAAATGTTTTCGAATATTGACCTCTTTTATAGAAAATTGTAATGTAAAATATTTTTATGCAATGAAAGTATTGATATATTAGTATTGACTCAAGCAAAATAAACACTATTTTAAATTTTTTTCCCCGTTTTATAGAAAAGTTGTAATTTTAATAGTTTTTATGCAATAATAGCATTGAATTATTAGTATTCAATTTAGCAGATTATTCCTCACATAAATGTTCTCGAATACTGACATTTTTTATAGAAATGTTGTAATTTCAATTGTTTTTATGCAAAAATATCATTAAATTATTACTATTGAATTTAGCATAATATATTCTCACTTAAATGTTTTTGAATATTTTCCTCTTTTACAGTGATATTGTAATTTCAATTGTTTTTATGCAATAATAGCATTGAATTATTAGTATTCAATTTAGCAGAATATGCCCCACTTAAATGTTTTTGAATATTGACCTCTTTTATAGAAAATTGTAATGTAAAATATTTTTATGCAATGAAAGTATTGATATATTAGTATTGACTTAAGCAAAATAAACACTATTTTAAATTTTTTTCCCCGTTTTATAGAAAAGTTGTAATTTTAATAGTTTTTATGCAATAATAGCATTGAATTATTAGCATTCAATTTAGCAGATTATTCCTCACATAAATGTTCTCGAATACTGACATTTTTTATAGAAATGTTGTAATTTCAATTGTTTTTATGCAACAATATCATTGAATTATTACTATTGAATTTAGCATAATATATTCTCACTTAAATGTTTTTGAATATTTTCCTCTTTTACAGTGATGTTGTAATTTCAATTGTTTTTATGCAATAATACCATTGAATTACTAGTATTGAATTTATCAAAATTTACCCCGCTTAAATGTTTTCAAATATTGACCTCTTTTATAGAAAATTGTAATGTAAAATATTTTTATGCAATGATAGAATTGAAATATTAGTATTGACTTAAGCAAAATAAACACTATTTTAAATTTTTTTTCCCTGTTTTATAGAAAAGTTGTAATTTCAGTAGTTTTTATGTAATAATAGCATTGAATTATTAGCATTCAATTTAAGAGATTATTCCCCACTTAAATGTTCTCGAATACTGACATTTTTTATAGAAATGTTGTAATTTCAATTGTTTTTATGCAACAATATCATTAAATTATTACTATTGAATTTAGCATAATATATTCTCACTTAAATGTTTTTGAATATTTTCCTCTTTTACAGTGATGTTGTAATTTCAATTTTTTTTATGCAATAATAGCATTGAATTATTAGTATTCAATTTAGAAGAATATGCCCCACTTAAATGTTTTCAAATAATGACCTCTTTTATAGAAAATTGTAATGTAAAATATTTTTATGCAATGAAAGTATTGAAATATTAGTATTGACTTAAGCAAAATAAACACTATATTAAATTTTTTTACCCGTATTATAGAAAAGTTGTAATTTTAATAGTTTTTATGCAATAATAGCATTGAATTATTAGCATTCAATTTAGCAGATTATTCCTCACATAAATGTTCTCGAATACTGACATTTTTTATAGAAATGTTGTAATTTCAATTGTTTTTATGCAACAATATCATTAAATTATTACTATTGAATTTAGCATAATATATTCTCACTTAAATGTTTTTGAATATTTTCCTCTTTTACAGTGATGTTGTAATTTCAACTGTTTTTATGCAATAATAGCATTGAATTATTAGTATTTAATTTAGCAGAATATGCCCCAGTTAAATGTTTTCGAATATTGACCTCTTTTATAGAAAATTGTAATGTAAAATATTTTTATGCAATGACAGAATTGAAATATTAGTATTGACTTAAGCAAAATAAACACTATTTTAAAATTTTTTTCCCCGTTTTATAGAAAAGTTGTAATTTTAATAGTTTTTATGCAATAATAGCATTGAATTATTAGTATTTAATTTAGCAGAATATGCCCCAGTTAAATGTTTTCGAATATTGACCTCTTTTATAGAAAATTGTAATGTAAAATATTTTTATGCAATGACAGAATTGAAATATTAGTATTGACTTAAGCAAAATAAACACTATTTTAAAATTTTTTTCCCCGTTTTATAGAAAAGTTGTAATTTTAATAGTTTTTATGGAATAATAGCATTAAATTATTAGTATTCAATTTAGCAGATTATTGTCCACTTAAATGTTCTCGAATACTGACATTTTTTATAGAAATGTTGTAATTTCAATTGTTTTTATGCAACAATATCATTGAATTATTACTATTGAATTTAGCATAATATATTCTCACTTAAATGTTTTTGAATATTTTCCTCTTTTACAGTGATGTTGTAATTTCAATTGTTTTTATGCAATAATAGCATTGAATTATTAGTATTCAATTTAGAAGAATATGCCCCACTTAAATGTTTTCAAATATTGACCTCTTTTATAGAAAATTGTAATGTAAAATATTTTTATGCAATGAAAGTATTGAAATATTAGTATTGACTTAAGCAAAATAAACACTATTTTAAATTTTTTTACCCGTATTATAGAAAAGTTGTAATTTTAATAGTTTTTATGCAATAATAGCATTGAATTATTAGTATTCAATTTAGCAGATTATTCCTCACTTAAATGTTATCGAATACTGACATTTTTTATAGAAATGTTGTAATTTCAATTGTTTTTATGCAACAATATCATTAAATTATTACTATTGAATTTAGCATAATATATTCTCACTTAAATGTTTTTGAATATTTTCCTCTTTTACAGTGATGTTGTAATTTCAATTGTTTTTATGCAATAATAGCATTGAATTATTAGTATTCAATTTAGAAGAATATGCCCCACTTAAATGTTTTCAAATATTGACCTCTTTTATAGAAAATTGTAATGTAAAATATTTTTATGCAATGAAAGTATTGAAATATTAGTATTGACTTAAGCAAAATAAACACTATTTTAAATTTTTTTCCCCGTTTTATAGAAAAGTTGTAATTTTAATAGTTTTTATGCAATAATAGCATTGAATTATTAGTATTTAATTTAGCAGAATATGCCCCAGTTAAATGTTTTCGAATATTGACCTCTTTTATAGAAAATTGTAATGTAAAATATTTTTATGCAATGACAGAATTGAAATATTAGTATTGACTTAAGCAAAATAAACACTATTTTAAAATTTTTTCCCCGTTTTATAGAAAAGTTGTAATTTTAATAGTTTTTATGGAATAATAGCATTAAATTATTAGTATTCAATTTAGCAGATTATTGTCCACTTAAATGTTCTCGAATACTGACATTTTTTATAGAAATGTTGTAATTTCAATTGTTTTTATGCAACAATATCATTGAATTATTACTATTGAATTTAGCATAATATATTCTCACTTAAATGTTTTTGAATATTTTCCTCTTTTACAGTGATGTTGTAATTTCAATTGTTTTTATGCAATAATACCATTGAATTACTAGTATTGAATTTATCAAAATTTACCCCGCTTAAATGTTTTCAAATATTGACCTCTTTTATAGAAAATTGTAATGTAAAATATTTTTATGCAATGATAGAATTGAAATATTAGTATTGACTTAAGCAAAATAAACACTATTTTAAATTTTTTTTCCCTGTTTTATAGAAAAGTTGAATTTCAATGTTTTTAAGCAATGATAGCATTGAAATATTAGTATTGAATTTATAAGTACATATACTGCTAAATTCAATACTCAATACCCCACTTAAATTTTTCAAAGATTGTCCTGTTTTATAGAAAAGTTGTAATTTCAGTAGTTATTATGCAATAATAGCATTGAATTATTAGCATTCAATTTAACAGATTATTCCCCACTTAAATGTTCTCGAATACTGACATTTTTTATAGAAATGTTGTAATTTCAATTGTTTTTATGCAACAATATCATTAAATTATTACTATTGAATTTAGCATAATATATTCTCACTTAAATGTTTTTGAATATTTTCCTCTTTTACAGTGATGTTGTAATTTCAATTGTTTTTATGCAATAATAGCATTGAATTATTAGTATTCAATTTAGAAGAATATGCCCCACTTAAATGTTTTCAAATATTGACCTCTTTTATAGAAAATTGTAATGTAAAATATTTTTATGCAATGATAGAATTGAAATATTAGTATTGACTTAAGCAAAATAAACACTATTTTAAATTTTTTCCCTGTTTTATAGAAAAGTTGTAATTTCAATAGTTTTTATGCAATAATACCATTGAATTACTAGTATTGAATTTATCAAAATTTACCCCGCTTAAATGTTTTCAAATATTGACCTCTTTTATAGAAAATTGTTATGTAAAATATTTTTATACAATGATAGAATTGATATATTAGTATTGACTTAAGAAAAATAAACACTATTTTTAATTTTTTTCCCTGTTTTATAGAAAAGTTGTAATTTCAATAGTTTTTATGCAATAATAGCATTGAGTTATTAGTATTCAAATTAGCAGATTATTCCCCACTTAAGTGTTATCGAAGACTGACATTTTTTATAGAAATTTTGTAATTTCAATTGTTTTTATTCAACAATATCATTGAATTATTACTATTGAATTTAGCATAATATATTCTCACTTAAATGTTTTTGAATGTTTTCCTCTTTTACAGTGATGTTGTAATTTAAATTGTTTTTATGCAATAATAGCATTGAATTATTAGTATTTAATTTAGCAGAATATGCCCCAGTTAAATATTTTCGAATATTGAAATTTTTTATAGAAAATTGTAATGTAAAATATTTTTATGCAATGAAAGTAATGAAATATTAGTATTGACTTAAGCAAAATAAACACTATTTTAAATTTTTTTCCTCGTTTTATAGAAAAGTTGTAATTTTAATAGTTTTTATGCAATAATAGCATTAAATTATTAGTATTGAATTTAGCAAAATATACCCCACTTAAGTGTTTTCGAATACTGTCCTGTTTTATAACATTGAATTATTAGTATTGAATTTAGCAGAATATACCCCACTTAAATGTTTTTGAATATTGCCCTCTTTTAAAGATATGTTGCAATTTCACTTGTTTTTATGCAATAATAGCATTGAATTATTAGTATGCAATTTAGCAAAATATAACCCACTTTAAATTTTTTTCCCTGTTTTATAGAAAAGTTGAATTTCAATGTTTTTAAGCAATGATAGCATTGAAATATTAGTATTGAATTTATAAGTACATATACTGCTAAATTCAATACTCAATACCCCACTTAAATTTTTTCAAAGATTGTCCTGTTTTATAGAAAAGTTGTAATTTCAATAGTTTTTATGCAATAATAGCATTGAATTATTAGTATTCAATTTAGCAGATTATTCCCACTTAAATGTTCTCGAATACTGACATTTTTTATAGAAATGTTGTAAATTCAATTGTTTTTATGCAACAATATCATTGAATTATTACTATTGAATTTAGCATAATATATTCTCACTTAAATGTTTTTGAATATTTTCCTCTTTTACAGTGATGTTGTAATTTCAATTGATTTTATGCAATAATAGCATTGAATTATTAGTATTCAATTTAGAAGAATATGCCCCACTTAAATGTTTTCGAATATTGACCTCTTTTCTAGAAAATTGTAATGTAAAATATTTTTATGCAATGATAGAATTGAAATATTAGTATTGACTTAAGCAAAATAAACACTATTTTAAATTTTTTTCCCTGTTTTATAGAAAAGTTGTAATTTCAATAGTTTTTATGCAATGATAGAATTGAAATATTAGTATTGACTTAAGCAAAATAAACACTATTTTAAATTTTTTTCCCCGTTTTATAGAAAAGTTGTTATTTTAATAGTTTTTATGCAATAATAGCATTGAATTATTAGTATTCAATTTAGCAGATTATTCCCCACTTAAATGTTCTCGAATACTGACATTTTTTATAGAAATGTTGTAAATTCAATTGTTTTTATGCAACAATATCATTGAATTATTACTATTGAATTTAGCATAATATATTCTCACTTAAATGTTTTTGAATATTTTCCTCTTTTACAGTGATGTTGTAATTTCAATTGATTTTATGCAATAATAGCATTGAATTATTAGTATTCAATTTAGAAGAATATGCCCCACTTAAATGTTTTCGAATATTGACCTCTTTTATACAAAATTGTAATGTAAAATATTTTTATGCAATGAAAGTATTGAAATATTAGTATTGACTTAAGCAAAATAAACACTATTTTAAATTTTTTTCCCCGTTTTATAGAAAAGTTGTAATTTTAATAGTTTTTATGCAATAATAGCATTGAATTATTAGTATTCAATTTAGCAGATTATTCCCCACTTAAATGTTCTCGAATACTGACCTTTTTTATAGAAATGTTGTAATTTCAATTGTTTTTATGCAACAATATCATTGAATTATTACTTTTGAATTTAGCATAATATATTCTCACTTAAATGTTTTTGAATATTTTCCTCTTTTACAGTGATGTTGTAATTTCAATTGTTTTTATGCAATAATAGCATTGAATTATTAGTATTCAATTTAGCAGAATATGCCCCAGTTAAATGTTTTCGAATATTGACCTCGTTTCTAGAAAATTGTAATGTAAAATATTTTTATGCAATGATAGAATTGAAAAATTAGTATTGACTTAAGCAAAATAAACACTATTTTAAATTTTTTCCCTGTTTTATAGAAAAGTTGTAATTTCAATAGTTTTTATGCAATAATAGCATTGAATTATTAGTATTCAATTTAGCAGATTATTCCCCACTTAAATGTTCTCGAATACTGACATTTTTTATAGAAATGTTGTAATTTTAATCGTTTTTTTATGCAATAATACCATTGAATTACTAGTATTGAATTTATCAAAATTTACCCCGCTTAAATGTTTTCAAATATTGACCTCTTTTATAGAAAATTGTAATGTAAAATATTTTTATGCAATGATAGAATTGATATATTAGTATTGACTTAAGAAAAATAAACACTATTTTCAATTTTTTTCCCTGTTTTATAGAAAAGTTATAATTTCAATAGTTTTTATGCAATAATAGCATTGAGTTATTAGTATTCAAATTAGCAGATTATTCCCCACTTAAGTGTTATCGAAGACTGACATTTTTTATAGAAATTTTGTAATTTCAATTGTTTTTATTCAACAATATCATTGAATTATTACTATTGAATTTAGCATAATATATTCTCACTTAAATGTTTTTGAATATTTTCCTCTTTTACAGTGATGTTGTAATTTCAATTGTTTTTATGCAATAATAGCATTGAATTATTAGTATTCAATTTAGCAGAATATGCCCCAGTTAAATGTTTTCGAATATTGACCTCTTTTCTAGAAAATTGAAATGTAAAATACTTTTATGCAATGATAGAATTGAAATATTAGTATTGACTTAAGCAAAATAAACACTATTTTAAATTTTTTTCCCTGTTTTATAGAAAAGTTGTAATTTCAATAGTTTTTATGCAATGATAGAATTGAAATATTAGTATTGACTTAAGCAAAATAAACACTATTTTAAAATTTTTTCCCTGTTTTATAGAAAAGTTGTAATTTTAATAGTTTTTATGCAATAATATCATTGAATTATTAGTATTCAATTTAGCAGATTATTCCCCACTTAAATGTTCTCGAATACTGACATTTTTTATAGAAATGTTGTAATTTCAATTGTTTTTATGCAACAATATCATTGAATTATTACTATTGAATTTAGCATAATATATTCTCACTTAAATGTTTTGTGAATATTTTCCTCTTTTACAGTGATGTTGTAATTTCAATTGTTTTTATGCAATAATAGCATTGAATTATTAGTATTCAATTTAGCAGAATATGTCCCAGTTAAATGTTTTCGAATATTGACCTCTTTTATAGAAAATTGTAATGTAAAATATTTTTATTCAATGATATAAATGAATTATTAGTATTGACTTAAGCAAAATAATCACTATTTTAAATTTTTTTCCCCGTTTTATAGAAAAGTTGTAATTTTAATAGTTTTTTTGCAATAATAGCATTGAATTATTAGTATTCAATTTAGCAGATTATTCCCCATTTAAATGTTCTCGAATACTGACATTTTTTATAGAAATGTTGTAATTTCAATTGTTTTTATGCAACAATATCATTGAATTATTACTATTGAATTTAGCATAATATATTCTCACTTAAATGTTTTTGAATATTTTCCTCTTTTACAGTGATGTTGTAATTTCAATTGTTTTTATGCAATAATAGCATTGAATTATTATTATTCAATTTAGCAGAATATGCCCCAGTTAAATGTTTTCGAATATTGACCTCTTTTCTAGAAAATTGTAATGTAAAATATTTTTATGCAATGATAGAATTGAAATATTAGTATTGACTTAAGCAAAATAAACACTATTTTAAATTTTTTTCCCTGTTTTATAGAAAAGTTGTAATTTTAATAGTTATTATGCAATAATAGCATTGAGTTATTAGTATTCAAATTAGCAGATTATTCTCCACTTAAGTGTTATCGAAGACTGACATTTTTTATAGAAATTTTGTAATTTCAATTGTTTTTATGTAACAATATCATTGAATTATTACTATTGAATTTAGCATAATATATTCTCACTTAAATGTTTTTTAATATTCTTCTCTTTTACAGAAATGTTGTAATTTCAATTGTTTTTATGCAATAATAGCATTGAATTATTAATATTGAATTTCGAAAAATATACCCCACTTAAATGTTTTCGAATACTGTCCTGTTTTATAACATTGAATTATTAGTATTGAATTTAGCAGAATATACCCCACTTAAATGTTGTCGAATATTGCCCTCTTTTAAAGATATGTTGCAATTTCACTTGTTTTTATGCAATAATAGCATTGAATTATTAGTATGCAATTTAGCAAAATATAACCCACTTTAAATTTTTTTTCCCTGTTTTATAGAAAAGTTGAATTTCAATGTTTTTAAGCAATGATAGCATTGAAATATTAGTATTGAATTTATAAGTACATATACTGCTAAATTCAATACTCAATACCCCACTTAAATTTTTTCAAAGATTGTCCTGTTTTATAGAAAAGTTGTAATTTCAATAGTTTTTATGCAATAATAGCATTGAATTATTAGTATTCAATTTAGCAGATTATTCCCCACTTAAATGTTCTCGAATACTGACATTTTTTATAGAAATGTTGTAATTTCAATTGTTTTTATGCAACAATATCATTATATTATTACTATTGAATTTAGCATAATATATTCTCACTTAAATGTTTTTGAATAATTTCCTCTTTTACAGTGATGTTGTAATTTCAATTGTTTTTATGCAATAATAGCATTGAATTATTAGTATTCAATTTAGCAGAATATGCCCCAGTTAAATGTTTTCGAATATTGACCTCTTTTATAGAAAATTGTAATGTAAAATATTTTTATGCAATGAAAGTATTGAAATATTAGTATTGACTTAAGCAAAATAAACACTATTTTAAATTTTTTTCCCCCGTTTTATAGAAAAGTTGTAATTTTAATAGTTTTTTATGCAATAATAGCATTGAATTATTAGTATTCAATTTAGCAGATTATTCCCCACTTAAATGTTCTCGAATACTGACATTTTTTATAGAAATGTTGTAATTTCCAATTGTTTTTATGCAACAATATCATTGACT
>JAKSXM010000111.1:0-56257 GCA_022575985.1 Anagrus nilaparvatae | reverse complement strand
TAAGAAAAACATAGCAAGAACGATAGAAAAGCTATTTTTATATTTAAAGTCAAATGTTAACATGGTATGGTAAAATAAACAAAAAATTAAACACGATTTCTTTTACATAACCGTCGATTGCGAGTGACGAACCGTAAAACTTGTCCTTTTTCCGATGGTAGGTTGAAAAATAGTATTAGGCAGAGTTACCCTGAACGTAAAAGTAAAAGTAATCTGCGGAGACCTTTTTTCGCCAATTTTCTATTTATTTAGATCTCTTTAGATCTCCGGAGATCACTTTTGATCTACAAATAGATAAAGAGATATGTGCATTTCTACGAGAAAGTACTCTTTATGAGCACCAAAAATGAAGAAAAAAAAATTTATGAGGCCGCGACTGCCACCATGATTTTCTGGTAGTTTGAAGCCTATAGAATGCAAAAAAAGCGTGAACACGAAATCGCCGATGGATGCCAAAAAGATTTTGCCACTTTTATTTCAAAAACCGTGTTTTTCGTATCTGAGCTACCCCAAATTTTTTTTCAAAACTTTTAAGGTAAATAAAATTTTAAAAAAATAGGTGAAAAATCTGATTGCCAGGGAAAAATCACTGCAGAGGAAAAAAAAATGCTGCCAAGTATTTGGCACTATGTTTCCTCATTAGCAATAACAAAATGTTGTCAATGTTCTATTTTACCTAATTAAAAATTAAAATATTAGAATAATTGTGCCAAATATTCTAAATTTAATAAAAAAAGTGAATAAACTTTCGCCTGATACCCAAAAAAATTTCAAAACTCATAATTCCAGGTATTAATACTTTCAGAGAAATAAAATAGACACTACCTCAATAAAAAGATAATATATTTTAACTTTTTAATGTAAAAAATTTTGATGAAAAATAATTTCGAAAAATTACGTATCAGATGGAAGAATCCTTTATAAACGATAATTTTAGATACTCGTACTTTTATAGGAAGAAATTAAGTACTAACAAGGGGAGTTCAATACATTTGGAACACCGAATTACACCAAATGGTTATGGATGAGTTTGTTATGTTGAAAAAACATGCCGACTAACCTCCGTTCCTTCCAATGGGCCTTCTGGGCCTAGAAATGCAGGGCTCAATGTTATAAAATAGGATTTTTTGGTAATTTTCAATGAAACGCCAAAACCTCGCAAGTTAACCAAAACTCTTCTGAATGGTCTCATTTTTTTGGTTTAAGTATCACCTTTCATACGCCGTAACCCCCAATTTATTACCACTAATTCTCTTATCACTATAGCCAATTAACCAAACGGTAATTTTTAGCTAAAAATGACCAATTTTTAAAATGCTGCCAAAATTGTAATTTCTGACGAAAATGGGTTTTATAGGTCTGAAAAAATTTGTACAAGCTTCAAGTTTCCAAAACTTCTTGACTTTACCTTTTGCAATTATTTGTTAACCAGATATGATAATTTGAAGTCACAGTCCCAATTTTACGATTTTTTAAAAAATCTCATTTTTAATGCTAATTTTGAAGAGCCATTTCTTAAAAACGAATCAAGGAAATGAGACGAGCAAAAAATTTTTGGAAATTTGAAGCTTGTACAAATTTTTTCAGACCTATAAAACCCATTTTCGTCAAAAATTACAATTTTGGCAGCATTTTAAAAATTGGTCGTTTTTAGCTAAAAATGACCGTTTGGTTAATTGACTATAGTGATAAGAGAATTAGTGATAATAAATTGCGGCTAACGGCGTATGAAAGGTGATACTTCAACCAAAAAAATGAGACCATCCAGAAGAGTTTTGGTTAACTTGCGAGGTTTTGGCGTTTCTTTGAAAATTACCAAATAATCCTATTTTATAACATTGAGCCCTGCGTTTCTAGGCCCAGAAGGCCCATTGGAAGCAACGGAGGTTAGTCGGCATGTTTTTTCAACATAACAAACTCATCCATAACCATTTGGTGTAATTCGGTGTTCCAAATGTATTGAACTCTCCTTGTAAGTCATAAAGAAAAAAAAATTATGGTTTTTTTCTAATTTTTTTATGTAAAAAATTTTAAAAGAAAACTTTGAAAAAAAATTAGGTATCAGATTGTTGATATCCAGTTAAAAAGATAATTCTACATATTAGTACTTTCATTGAAAAAAATGAGGTACTACGTCCAAAAAGAAAAAAAATTATGGTATTTTTTTAATTATTTTATGTAAAAAATTTAGAAAAAAAAAATTTTTTAAAATTACGTATCAGATGAAGAAGTCCTTTACAAACGATAATTCTAGATATTCGTACTTTCATAGGAAAAAATTAAGTATTACGTCCTAAAATTAAAAAAATTTTGGCGTTTTTTGTATTTTTTGGTGACAAAAATTTTGAGAAAAAAATTTTGAAAAAATTAAGTATTAGGTCCAAAAAATTACTATAAACGATATTTCTAAAACTAGTACTTCCATGGAAATAAATTAGGTACTACATCCAAAAAGAAAAAAAAAATTGGTATTTTTTGTATTTTTTTGTGAAAATAATTTTTTTAGAAAATTAAGTATCCGATTCGAGATATCATGTGAAAATGTACTTTCATGGAAATAAATGAGGTATTACATCCAAACTAAAAAAAAAAAGTACAGCTTTTTTGGTGAAAAAATTTTTGAAAAAAAAATTAGGTCTTAATTCCATAATGTTTGTGAAATATCAGCGATTACATACGTACGTACGTACGTACACACTCACACACACACCCACACACATACAGACTTTTTTTAAAAACCGATTTTTCAGCTTCCTGGGGTCCCAAAACGTGCTTATATGGCAAAAAAATCAGAAAACAAAATTTGACCTAACATAATGGTTCCTCTATGAGGAACCAAAACTTTTCTTTTTCCGATGAAATTTAGCTAAGTTATCGTCAATTTAAGATTTTACTCAAATTTGTCTTAAAAAAGATTGAAATTCTATATTGAAAAATGCCTGTTTCTGAACTTTTAACATGCATTACTCGCTTGATTTTCATCGTAAAATAATAATTTTTTTTTTTTAAATAGATGTATTTTTCCCTGGCAATTCATTTCTTTATGAAAAAAAAACATTTTTATGTACCGAATTACAAATTTTTAGGTCAAAAGCCTTTGAAAACTTTAAGTAGCAAAATTTACTTAACACAGTTTTTTACCTAAAAATTGAAATTTGGTCAATAAAAATGATTTTTTTCTTGAAGAAATGAACACTAAGGAAAAAAATCAATTGATTTTAAAAAAAAATTTATTACTTTACGATGAAAATCAAGCTAGTAATGCATATTTTAAGTTCAAAAACAGGCATATTTCAATATTATTTCAATCATTTTTAAGACAAAATTCAGCAATAATATGCATTATTCGCTTGATTTTCATTGTAAAATAATAATTTTTTTTTTTTAAATCAATTAATTTTTCCCTGAGTATTTACATCTTTAAGAAAGAAATCATTTTTATTGACCAAATTTCAATTTTTAGGTCAAATATTGTGTTAAATAAATTTTTCTACTTACAGTTTTCAAAGGCTTTTGACCTAAAATTTGAAATTTGGTACATAAACATGATTTTTGTCTTGAAGAAATGAATTTCCAGGGAAAAATGCATCGATTTAAAAAAAAAATTTATCATTTTATGATGAACATCAAGCGAGTAATGCATGTTTAAAGTTCAGAAACAGGCATTTTTCAATATACAACTTCAATCTTTTTTGAAACTTTGAGTGAAATCTTAAATTGACGACAACTTGGCTAAATTTCATCGGAAAAAAGAAAAATTTTTTTTCTTCTGGAGTGATTTTTCCCTGGCAATCAGATTTTTTACCTATTTTATTTACCTAAAAATTTATTTTGAAAATTTGGGATAGATCAGATACGAAAAACACGGTTTTTGACATAAAAGTGGCAAAATCTTTTTGGCATCCAATGCCGATTTCGTTTTCACGCTTTTTTTTGCATTCTATAGGCTTCAAACTACCAGAAAATCATGGTGGCAGTCGCGGCCTCATAAATTTTTTTTTCTTCATTTTTGGTGCTCATAAATAGTACTTTCTCGTAGAAATTCACATATACCGAAAATTCGTCGGGTAAATTATTATCAATTTGACTCTCGTTTGGTTAAAAAATTTAAATTGATTTTTTTTAATTAGAAGTCATTTTTTACTTACTTGGATTTCTATTCATTCGCTAGAAAGAATATTTCAAAACTCCCGGGAAAAAAAATACAACGTGAAATACAACATCGTTTACAATATGATAAATGATATTATATACGACCCTAAATACAACGTGTGAGGACACAGATGGCAACTACCACAAGTCGCTCCCGCAAGCGATAAGTCGACCCCTTGGTCCATATATAAGAAGCCCGTTAACAAGGTCCAACCGACCGTCTAAGGCAGAGGTTACCATCATTGCCTTACTGAAGAGTCGTCGTAAACGTTTGCCACCTTTTGGCCGAAAAAACAACGTCGTAAATGATGTAAATGTCGATAAAAAAGGTAAGTAGAAAACTTGTATTATGTATAGAGATTCCGAGTGCGTTCAAAGACGCCCTCTGTATAATATGTGCTTGTGAACAAAATTATCATCTGATGTATACATTTTATTATCGCTCATATAGTATATAGCGGGTTATTTAATAATTTCAACTAGGATGTTTTTATTTTTTAAAAAATATTTAATATGCAGCAGTAGGTAAATATACGTTTGTACATTAAAGGACATATTATGTTGCTATAATAATAATAATAATAAGAAAAAAATAAATTTTGTTTCTCTGTTTAACAGAAAAAAAATGCCTATTTATTATTTTATAAGATTAACGTATAGACGATTTATACATTACTTTTTAACATTAAATTTTTTTTTTTTAACTTTTTTACATTTGATTTTAAAAAATATTTTATATGCAGCAGTAGCTAAATGAATGTTTGTACATTAATAAAGGATATGTGTAATAATAATCGATTAATAAAATATGTGTATTATAAACAATTATGCCTATTATAATATATATAAAAACAATTAAATAATTTAATTTAATGAGAGAATCTGCTACGTGTTTTAATCAAAATTAACGAAAACATTTAGAAAAAAATTTCTTGCGGAAAATTTACTTCTACTGTATCACCTACAGTGTTGAACCGACTGTCCATAATTTAGATTCCAAGCTATAAATTATGTATTTGTAAAATCAAGAATTTTGTGCAAAGAAATAGCTTACCATCTAGGTTATCTGGAGTATCATATGATTTTTCATTATATTGAGGACCATTTTTTGCCGTACTTATAGGTTCTTTAGCTATGCCCGTGTTAGAATTATCTTGATTGGAACTGTCAGTTAAGCTAATTAAATTTTCATTATCTGTAAGCTTTACAACCATACCTTCATCTAAATAAAATTTTAAATGCATTATTCGTTTTAAAAATCAACCTATTCTGATTGAGTTTGATTTAATCTTACCATGAATAAATGTTTTTTGTAGCGTTTCTTGTTAGTCATGGAAGGGTTGTAGACACTTTTTTTTGTTTTTCTTCAACATCATTAACCTTGTAATGAAAATAATATAATTATTCTCATAAGTAGTATTCGATGTATCACCCATATTTAGTTGAATATAAAAAAAATGCCTATTTATTATTTTATAAGATTAACGTATAGACGATTTATACATTACTTTTTAACATTAAATTTTTTTTTTTTAACTTTTTTACATTTGATTTTAAAAAATATTTTATATGCAGCAGTAGCTAAATGAATGTTTGTACATTAATAAAGGATATGTGTAATAATAATCGATTAATAAAATATGTGTATTATAAACAATTATGCCTATTATAATATATATAATAATATTTATAATATACATTAATAGATTGGCGATCTGAGTATAGATTAGATATAGATATAAGTATAGTCGATTTACATATTACTTTTTAATATTCAATTTTTTTTTTTTTTAACTTTTTTACATTTTACTACATTTATATATATATATTATATACATTTATACATTTATATATACATTTATATATATTTATACATTACTTTTTTACATTTATACTATATACTATTTTTTTATATTTATAAATTTATATACCGGGTGAAACGCAATTGTCGTGGTTATTTATATTGCTTTGATAATATATACTATAGCAATGTAAATATCCGCGGTAATTGCGCTCCAGCCGGTATATTTGTATCATAATACATTTATAATTATTTAATCTAAATCTGAATCTGAATCCCTCGTTTCAAAATTCAAGGTTCTTGCAGCAGAAGGCTTTCGCTGCTTTCTTGAGGCTTGTATTTTGTCTCTTAAGCTTTTATGGCACTTCTCTAACAAACTGTATTTTGCATCCTCTTGTAAAAATCCTCCTTGTATCCTTCGGTCAATTTCCTTAGAAGTAAGGTCTGAAAAAAAATTTTAGATGTTTAAATATTGACGGGTATACTATTTTTTTAAAATGCAGACAAAATTTTAATGTTTATTTGTATTAACTTACTAAAAAGAAGATGCATCTTTTCTAGTGACGCTCTTTTAAGGTTATCTATAGGAGCGGTCGAATCACCTGGACTGAGACACCTTGATTTTAATATTTCACGCGGCCATATTTCGTTGACCAGTGTTGTAAAAAACTTTCTGATACTTTTGAGTAGCATCGATTGCCATTTCAAACTGGGTATTTTAAAATTCAAACCTATATATGTCTGCAAAGCAAAAGATATTCAATGTACAACGAATAACAATATAACAATTAATAACAAAAATTATAATAACAGAGCCTGGTTCGTGATCCTTAGGATCTCCCACGTAGAATATCATATTTTCAGACTTATGAAATAGGTCGGGGTGGGATTCGGCAACTCTAGGTTCCAAGTGTCTTCTTATTACATACCTTTTCTTGATACAACCATTTGGTGAAGTCCTTGGCTGAATCATAGTTGGTTGTTGATTTGTATGAGAAGGAGCTGATTAAAAAATCATTAAATAAGTATAATAGTATAATTAAAAGCTGTTTAGAGGTTATAATGTCTAATTATAAACTTTGTGATCTTACCATCATTTACATTTGGGGCTATAATATCTTTTATAATAATCTTCGCACCAGAAGGGTCACTTGGGCTCAAATATTCTTTGGGGATTTCCTCTAAAATATAAAAAAAACAAAGAAAATAAAATCCAATGTTTTTGTATTTAATAGAATTGATCTCACCAAAATTATTTACAGTTTCTAGACCGCCTACAGTTGCATTTGCTTCAGGAGGGTCATACGGCGTTTTTTTAGGACTCATTTGATTGAAATCTAGCAAAATTCACACTCTATTAAAAGATATCTTTTTCTTGTTAACAGCCAGAAAATACGCATTCCCCGACCACTGCGCGAAGGGAAATGACATGTTTTCTTCCTGCTGACAAAGAAAAATTGTATACGACCCTTATTCATATTAAATAAAAAATGACCCAAATTGCAATTTACCAACCTCGGGCTTCGCCTCGGATGTACTTTGTACGCGATTTGGGTTATTTCTTAATTTTCTGTACATGGGCTCGCAATATACTATTTGACAAAATCATCAAGTTATTTATGAATTTTATGTTCTCACCATAATTGTAACGCCTTTTTTTTAGAGGAATATTTGAATCGGGTTGTATTGTAGGCTCGACTGTAGGTGATGTTTGGAAGTTCTGATCAGCAAGAGAATTATCTAGATCGGAAAAATATATGTTTAGACACCGAAAAAAAATTCTGCTTGCGTAAAGCGGAATTCGTCTTGTGGCTAGCGGAATTTATTTTTCTTCTGGAACGATTGCAAAATTGTAAAGAAAATTTAAAAAAAATTGTCTACAGTCTCATCATACTGAAAACACGCATATCCCAAATAAGTGGGAAAAAAATTTTTTTTATAAATTTTCTTTACTTTTCAAGACATTTGCAAAAAATTCTACTAGCTACTTTTTCAGTGTATTGCAAATAAATTAAATTAAATAACAAGTTTTTATTTTTTAATATTCTATCTCTTAATATGTCGCTTACTATGAAGTTCAGTTTCGAAATCGGCATCTTCACAAACGTCATCTAATTCTGCTGACTGCCCACATTGATTATCCTAAAAGGAATTGCGAATCATAAAACATAATACAGTTTTATTATTTTATTTGAAATTTTTATTATTAAATAATTTTTCGTACCAAAACATTAATTTCTGTTTCATAACAGTCATTGCTAAGCGTATTATTTTTACGTACCCTGTTAACTTTCGGAGAAATCAACATGGGTGGAGCATTATAATTTTTATCTGTAACAAAATAAATAAACCTTTTTTCTTAAATAAGCATTTAAAATAAATTTTTTAACTAATCAAAAACTTTTAATGCATTATATATTATATAGGACTATGCAATCCAGTTAAGGCTAGCTTTATCCAAACTGTGTTGGATGAAGTTCGATTCGTATAAAATTTAGCAACAATTACACAGAAAAAGCATACGTACATACTGCAGTAACCTTTTTTTAAAAAATATATTATTAATTTACCTATATCATATTTTTGCATTGAAATAAATTTTTGATTTACATGTCAATTAAAAAAAAAAAGAATTAATTAAAATAAAGAAAAAAATAATTAAGCCCGCTTGCGTTGCAGTTGCATTTATTATTTTTGCAACCTTGTTTGCAAGTTGCATCTTTGAAAACCTTGACCACTAAACTTAGATGCCTTTATTGCAAGCTGGCGTAAGTTTTGTTTTAGTTAAAGTTTTCTTTTCAGCTGATATTTTTTAAATATCTATTTGTGTTGCGTTTGTGGATGTCAACTGATTTCCCAAAAACTTTATACAACCCTTACTCATATAAATTATATTTAAAAATTGTATAAAATTCATTAAATAATATTTTTCTGTAAAATAATTAAAAGTACAGTGAACTGACTAATTGTATATCAAAAAATTAAATTGAATGCAAAAATATGATATACGTAAAATACTTACTTTTTAAATTTTCATTAACATTTAACTTATTTACTTTTTATGGCTTTTATACATATATTATGTAAACTTATTTATATACAATTAAGTCCAAAATTACAATATTTAAATTAGTATTAACCCATTAGCGCCGGCGAGACCATACCACTGACGCTCGGATTTTCACTTAGAAAACGGGTAAAAAAATAATTTTTTTTTAACTTAAAGTCTTCCTTTACTAAAAAGGACTTGCTTAACAAGATTCTGGGGTCAGATTTTTAATTTTGTATGAATAATCGATTTTTTGTCTTTTTGAGGCTGCCATATTTAATTAACGGTCAATAATATTAAAAATCTGACCCCAGAATCTTGTAAAGCCAATCCTTTTTAGTAAAGGAAGATTTTAAGTTTAAAAAAAAAATCATTTTTTACCCGTTTTATTAGCAAAAATCCGAGCGTCAGTAGTGTGGTCGCACCGGCGCTAATGGGTTAAACTATTATTAAAACATATTCATACAATTTTACAATTGATAAAATTTTAATCAAATTTCAAATTTCGTGAGTTGACCCACTTTTTTTTTATTATATGAAACAAATTAAAAAAAAAAAAAAATTATTACTTCCAAAAAAAAATGGAAAGTATATTTTTATTTAATAACATCTAAATAAAAAAAAATATTTCTTTGAAATTAAATATACGGATTTTATGGCCAATTGAATAACTTTTTAAAAATTTTATTAAATGTATATGGTCAAAATTTATCGTCAGTTTAAAATCTGACTTTTGATACGAGGTCAGAAATTATTCTAAAAATATTGTTTTTATAGTAAATTTTTAGTGTTTTATTATCTTCGTGGACTTTAAGTAACAGGGTTTGGTGAAAGTCAAAAACGAAAATAAAGCCGCTAATGTTTTTACTTAATTTAATCGTTTTCGTGGGCTTTAACCAAAATGCTTCGCTAAAGTTACCTTTATCGGGAGAGTGGACTTTAATGGTAACATATATACTATACGGATACCTAACATAATACTTATGAAATCGTTTCAAAAAAAAATATTGATATAGTATGTATAGAATAAATCAATCCTAAAATTATTTCATAAAAGTTATTTTTGTATTTTTACCCTTAATAGAAGAATTGAAGTTGATTAAAATATCTTCATTATCGGCTAAAAGTGGAGTTCTATTTGCATCTCTTATTTTAAAGTAGTTTTCAGGGCTATTTTTTATATTTGTTAAAGGGATGCGTTTATCGGTTATTATTTTTAATCCATTATGTTTATCATCTATATCATCTTCGCTTTCGTCTGAACTAACTGAATAGGAAGGATTTGCTTCTTGGTATTGTAATAACACCTTTTTATTTAATTTAGAAGATGATTTATTTATTCTTGACCTAATTATTTTTTTGCACTAAAAAAATGCAAAATTTTAAATATTAAAAATCTATTTTCATACAGTAATAGAAAATTTTTACTGTTCTATTATTATAAACTTTTCCACCCATTGGCTCGCAGCAGTCTGAGCTCTCTGACTGCAATCCTTGGATAACAGGTATTGTAAGTCGTTTATTGGTTCTCAGCAAAATGTTCATAAGATCTACAATAGAACCTGAAATATAAAAAAAGGAAAATAATTTTGTTGTTTTTGGTGGTTAATTACCTTCTCTAAAAAATAATAATGAATCAATAGTTAAATGCTTCTTAAATTAGGTTATCAAAAATGCTAATATAAGAATAATTAGAAAATTTAAAATAAATAGTATATTACGACCCATGGCTAGAAAAATAAAGAATGGCCCTAATCGCACGTAAATTACCTTCCGAGTCGAAGCCGAGGATGGTAAACTGCGATTTGAGGCATTCTTTATTTATGGCCCAGGGTCGTATACGATTTTTCTGCATCAGCCGGTGCGCGTCTGGCAAAGATGTGTTTTCAGGCCGCTGACTAGAAAAATATATTTATTTTTGAATTTTATACATGTTACATTATATTGAATACTTGGATAATTTAAATGAAGAAGTTAAATTTATTACAATTTTTTTTTTTTTTAATTGAGAACAAGGCTGGGCATTAACGGCGATTTTGGCACACAGTTCTCAGACAATTTGAAAACAGATCAGTTCGACCAGTTCGTTCCCTCTAAAAATTATCCTTAATCGAAAATATTTTAGACTATTCCGTTTTCAAAAACTCAGTGGAATGGGTTAGAATTTTTTTAAAAACGAAATTATTTCAAAAGTTTCCCTTTTCAATGATCTGTCAAAAAATAAAGGGCTGCGTCTATTTACCCAGAAATTGAAGTGCCGGATACAAAAACCACGTATGAAATTTTCGTTGAGTTGAAATAAATTAAAATTAAAAATATAAAATTTCGCGAATTTTTATTCTTTTTTTTTGGATATCGATACCAAAATATATTTTGGTCATCATAGTTAAATCAAAAGTAAAAACAAATTTACCCTAATTTTTATTAAGGTACATTGCTACTTCATAAAATTTTCTCGGGTCAAAATTTTTTTATTTTTTTTTTTTCTGTTGAAAAACTATTCAAGAATATGTAAAAAAATTTTTATATCGATCGAAATATTTTTTATACTTTAAATCTTCTTTTATGGAGACCCCTTCCTTCAATATATACGCGCTTAAAAACTTTAAATGCGTTTTTCTCGAAACTACTATTTTGCACCTGGTACCCAGGATAAATCAAAACCACCTAATCCGATCGACTCCAAATTTTGTCCACACACTTACCAAATGTGTAGTTTTTGTGTGAACTAAAATATTGCAAAAATTTTATTTTTTTCGATATTTTTTTGCAAAAAACGTAAAAAAAAATGACTTTTTTCAAAATTTTTTTTAAAATTTTAATAACTTCTTTTTTTTTTTTGCCAAAATTAAAAATTTTAGTTCACACGATAACCATACTCATGTAATTTATAATTCTTTTTTTTTTCTAAGTGCTGCCAAACATTTTTTATCTTGGGTACCAGCAGCTCTTTCCGGCGAAAATTCTTGAACTTCAAATAAAATTTAAACGCATAAAAAATTATAAAAATTAATTAACACATTCGCTGCGGCACGGGCGAAATGCGCCCATGATCCCATGTATTTTAAATGGAGTCACGTGACTTGCCGCAGCGAATGTGTTAAAAAAAATTAATTATATGCCAAAAAAAATTTCCATCATCTCTTCCCGTTTTCCTGTAAACTAATTTGCGGATTTTGATTGACGTCGCAGGCACGCCAAGTAGCAATGTACCTTAACAAATTATAAATTATTTTTCTGATTTTTAAAACCGACCAATTTAACAAAATTTTTTTGATACCTTTTTTTTCAAACATTATTTTAAAACATAGGCGTTAAAAAAATTAATTTAAATAAATTTTGGTACTATAAAATATTAATTAGGCAAATTTTTTCGGAAAAATTTTCAATATAACTAAAACTTTAACTTAAAACTTTAACTTCAAATCAAAAAAGTATCGAAAGAATTTTGAGCAGGAAAAAACTTGATGTGAGGAAAAAATCGAGAAACACCTCAATATTATTTGTACAACAATTTTTTTTAATTACAACAATAACAAATAATATACATTTAAAATAAACAATTCGTATTATTAATCGCGCGCGCCAAAGAAACACATAAAATATAAGGGCCCGTTCGAGTTAAGAGTCTACCGGGTCACGTGACCTGGTACCATTTCACATGTTAAATTAATTACTAGTTTGTGGCTTTATTTCTAAATATTTTTCAACGAAATTTGGCTGGTGGCTAGAAAATGCTGCATATTTTATCGGTATAAGGAGTTTTTGAAAATATTTAAAAAATATACATAATTATTTATTAAAATAAGTACCTATTTTTGTCATTATTTAAAGTATATATTATTTCTTTCAAAATAATTTTGCTTAAATAAATTTATTAAAATAAGTACCTATTTTTGTCATTATTTAAAGTATATATTATTTCTTTCAAAATAATTTTGCTTAAATAAATTCCGTGTACCGATAAAATATAACTTATGAATGATAAGATATTTGAATTTCAGAAAATAAAATGATAGTATATTCTTTAAAAATACGAAGAGAAAATGCTCATTTTTTAGTTATTTTCTACTGTAAGATAGCGCCGCACGTGTTAGTTGATCAAACATTATTTTTAAAGATATACGAGGCATTAATTTCTAAGACATCTGATTCTTCTAGGCATTAGCAGTGGCGCGCTGTTTGTATTTAAAAATTTTAAAAATAATATAATTGTACACATAATATCATTTATAGAAGGAAAAAGTGTGTTGGCCTCTCAAAACCGGTTTTCACATACTAATTTATACAATATTTTTTTAGGAAAAAATGGATAATTATGCGACCAAAAAATATAAAATTAAGTTAACAAATCTAACAAAAATTAAGGTACCAAATAAATAGTTATAAAAAAAAAAATATTTGGCCAATAAATAATATAAACAATGAACTTGATAATTAACATATAATGTCTTGGTCACTGGCATTAAATTTTTTAAAAATTCTTTTTTTATTTCATTGTTATAATAAATATGTAATTTTTGGCATCATGCCAAATGTTCTATAGAATGGACCAGCTAATTGTTATAAATAATTAATTTTTTAATTAAAAATGGAATATTAGTTACCGTCGTTAAATTTTTGAAAAACTATTTTTTAAAAATTAGTTTTTAATTAATATATAAATTTTAGTCCAATGTTAAAAGTATATGTACCTGCTAATTGTTATAAAGAATTAATTTATTAATTAACAAATGGATTCTTGGGTGCCCGTGTTTAAATTTTTGAAAAATTCCTTTTTTATATTACTTTTGTAATTAATATATAATTTTTGGCCCAATGTTAAAAGTATATAGACCTGCTAATTGTTATAAACAATTAATTTTTTAATTAACAAATGGAATATTAGTTACCGTCGTTAAATTTTTGAAAAACTCTTTTTTTATATTACTTTTTTAATTAATATATTATTTTTGGCCCAATGTTAAAAGTATATGTACCTGCTAATGGTTATAAACAATTAATTTATTAATTAACAAACGGATTCTTGGGTGCCCGTGTTTAAATTTTCGAAAAATTCCTTTTTTATATTACTTTTGTAATTAATATATAATTTTTGGCCCAATGTTAAAAGTATATGGACCTGCTAATTGTTATAAACAATTAATTTTTTAATTAACAAATGGAATATTAGTTACCGTCGTTAAATTTTTGAAAAACTCTTTTTTTATATATATATATTTTTTTTTTTTTTTTTTTTTTTTTTTTTTTTTTTTTTCTAAGGGAAATATGTGAATCTTACATCAACCATGGAGTGTTTGCGGGCCTTAAAGACCCGCAAATTTCCATGACCGCTCAGTTGTACAAAGTGTACAACTGGGAGACCACCAGCGAACGCGGTCGCCGGCTACGCCCCAGATTCTTACTGGATAAACACACTTTAAACCCCCCGCGCTTGTTTGTCCCAAACCGGAACTCCCTTTTCAGGTATAACTTTAGTTTAGGACGCGCAGCCTAGGCAGCTGGCCGCTGCCTTCCCCCCTGCCTAGCGGCAGGAGAGCTCTCTACGATAGAAAGCCCTCCTCCTTCTTCTGCAACTAGGTGGTCCTTACGTACTCTGCTACTTTGTTCCAGTTTTCGGAACTCCTTAGCATTTCCAGGACCACCGTCTCCGGCCTCCAAATCGCGAAGGGCGGGCGCCCCTCCGAGTAGCGAACACATTCGAAAAATGTGTGCTCTACTGTATCATCCACGCCCGGACTGTGCAAGCACTCCTTTGTTGCCACCTTATCTTTTTTTATATTACTTTTGTAATTAATATATCATTTTTGGCCCAATGTTAAAAGTAAATGGACCTGCTAATTGTTATAAACAATTAATTTTTTAATTAACAAAAGGATACTTGAGTGCCCGTGATTAAAGGACCCCGCACAAACCTTATGGGATTCGGGTTTCGGCGGAATTGGCTGAATTTTTGGTATGTTGTACATTTTGTCATCCTGAGCAAAAGTCTCAATGGGCACGAAGCTCCAAAATGCTTTCTTCGGCTCCCACAAAGCTCCAAAGCTCCACAGATCCAATATTATTTACTACTGAAAAACGTCATATTTTATTTTTTAATGCATCTTTTGATAAATAAAAGTATCCAGTCTTACGTTTTTGAGGTCGCTAAATTCAAATCTGATGTCAGAAAAATGATGTTGACAGTTGACAGCTGTCAACTAGCTGTCAAACGGTAATTTATAATCGGGATTTATAAAACCAACACACATATATATGTTTTTTTGGCGCTGAATTCAAATCTGACGTCAGAAAAATGATATTGACAGCTGTCAGCAAGCTGTCAAATGGTCGAAAGTAATCGGGATTTAAAAAATCAGCACATATATATATGCTTTTGTCGTTACTGAATTCAAATCTGCTGAAAAAAAATTGACATTTTCTGTTGACAACTGTCAACTAGCTCTAAAACGGTAATAAGTAATCGGGATTTAAAAAAGCCGTACATATATATATGCTTTTGACGTCGCTGAATTCAAATATAAAAAACTAATAATGACAGTTGACAGTTGTCAATTTGTTTTCAAAATAAAAGTTATTAACAATTGGGATTTATAAAATCAACAATAAAATATGTGTTTTAGTGGTCACTGAATTTAAATCAGATTTGAATTCAGCGACAAAAAAAACATATATATGTGTGTTGGTTTCATAAATCCCGATTATAAATTACCGTTTGACAGCTATTTAACTGCTGTTAACTGTCAATTTCATTTTTCTGACATCAGATTTGAATTCAGCGACAAAAAAAACATATATATGTGTGTAGATTTCATAAATCCTGATTATAAATTACCGTTTGACAGCTAGTTGACAGCTGTCAACTAACAATATCATTTTTCTGACATCAGATTTGAATTCAGCGACAAAAAAAACATATATATGTGTGTTGGTTTTATAAATCCCGATTACAAATTACCGTTTGACAGCTAGTTGACAGCTGTTAACTGTCAATATCATTTTTCTGACATCAGATTTGAATTTAGCGACCTCAGAAACGTAAGACTGTATACTTTTATTTATCAAAAGATGCATTAAAAAATAAAATATGACGTTTTTCAGTAGTAAATAATATTGGATCTGTGGAGCTTTGGAGCTTTGTGGGAGCCGAAGAAAGCTTTTTGGAGCTTCGTGCCCATTGAGACTTTTGCTCAGGATGACAAAATGTACAAAATTCCAAAAATTCAGCCCATTCCGCCGAAACCCGAATCCCATAAGGTTTGTGCGGGGTCCTTTTTAAAAAATTCCTTTTTTATGTTACTTTTGTAATTATATATATAATTTTTGGCCCAATGTTAAAAGTATGTGGACCTGCTAATTGTTATAAACAATTAATTTTTTAATTAACAAATGGAATATTAGTTACCGTCGTTAAATTTTTGAAAAACTCTTTTTTTTATTTCTTTTGTAATTAATATATCATTTTTGGCCCAAAGTTAAAAATATATGGATCTGCTAATTGTTATAAACAATTAATTATTTAATTAACAAATGGATTCTTTGTTACCCGTGTTTAAATTTTTGAAAAATTCCTTTTTTATATTACTTTTGTAATTAATAGATCATTTTTGGCCCAATGTTAAAAGTATATGGACCTGCTAATTGTTATAAACAATTAATTTTTTAATTAACAAATGGATTCTTGGGTACCCGTGATTAAATTTTTGAAAAATTCCTTTTTTATATTACTTTTGTAATTAATGTATAATTTTTCGGCCCAATGTTAAAAGTATATGGACCTGCTAATTGTTATAAACAATTAATTTTTTAATTAACAAATGGATACTTGGGTGCCCGTGATTAAATTTTTGAAAAACTCCTTTTTTATCTTACTTTTGTAATTAATATATAATTTTTGGCCCAATGTTAAAAGGTTGTGGACCTAATAATTGTTATAAACAATTAATTTTTTAATTAACAAATAGAATCTTGGGTGCCCGTGTTTAAATTTTTGAAAAATTGTTTTTTTATATTATTTTTGTAAATAAATATACAATTATGTTAATAAATATATCATTTTTGGCCCAATGTTAAAAGTATATGGACCTGCTAATTGTTATAAACAATTAATTTTTTAATTAACAAATAGAATCTTGGGTGCCCGTGTTTAAATTTTTAAAAATTCGTTTTTTATATTCTTTTTATAAGAAATAAATAATTTTTGGCACAATGTTAAACGTTTTAGAATTGACCAGCTAATTGTTCCAATAAATCGGATTCAGCAGCTCAAAATAGCTGTTAGACTCCTTTCAAAAATAAAACAATATCAATTTATAAGAAAAATATAAATTTCAAGGGTTCGTAGGGTGAAAATAAAGGTATGAAGCCACTCTGATATAATTTTTGACGTTTGTTTCGTGTTCAGCAGTTCTTTTCTAAATTCTTAAACTGGTTATATTATATTTAAAAATTTTTTAACTAAGGATTCAAGAGGCAAGGATGTTTTAATTTTTTTAGCTTATTTAACTAAAATAAATGATTCTTATTTTTATTATTTTTATTATAATAAGAAATATGTTTAATAAGAATTACAAAAAATTATAATTTATATTTTTGTGAATTTTGTGAATCTTGCAGCTTTCCAGTATGTAAGCATTTTCAATAACTGCATGATTAAAATTTTGATAATGAGTTCCAACAATGGAGCAACTATCTGTATCTTCTGAATTTTTTTGTACTGAGATTCAGAGATTTATTAAAATTTTTATACATTCTCAACTCCATTTTCAGTCTCTTGCATTCCTAAAATTTTAGAACATTTACATTTACAGATATAATATTAGTCTGTCAGTACATAAATAAAATCACTAAATCCATAACTACAACTAGGGTGTTCGTTTCTTTCCAAACTCACTGTTTCTTAGCTAAATCAAAATTTTGTGACAAATTTTGGAGAAAAAAATTTTTTTCACGGTTTAGGGTCGCAAAATATTGATTCCCTATTTAACAAATCGATTAACAAATGAATTTAACCCGTTCTGCCGAGAACCTCTATATTTCATTTAAATAACATGTTGAAACCGAGAAAAATTTTCATTATCTAATACCTTTTTTCTACGCTACCATAACACTTTTTAAAGGATTTTGATACTTAGATAAGATTTAATTCCGTGCAAAATTCAAATCTATAGGTCCAGACAGTAAAAATTTTAACAAGTGAAATTTTTGAAATTTTCGGCTAATAATTTGTCAATAAGAGGTTAAAACTGGTTTAAAAAAAAATTTTCTTTTAAATAATCGAGCAGCTGGAAAAAAATTAATTAATAATTAAAAATATCTTTTCCTTTTAGGATAAAAATTATTAATTTATTTTGAAATTAACATTTTGTAAAATTTTGTAAAATTTCACTCCTAGTTTTAGGGGTCGCATACATTTTTATATACAATTAAAATTTTTAACTAGGTTAACTTTCGTCTAACAATTATTTTTTTCTTCAAATTGTCCAATTTGGTAATATTTCTTTCAAGAGGAAAATTTATTTTTTTTAAATATGAAAATTTTAATTTGACAGCTTCATTTTCATCGTAAAAGAAAATATTTTTTTAAATATTTTTTTAAAATATTTTTTTCATTCTGGATTGATTTTCTCCTGGCTTTTCGATTCTTTGGACAAAAAAATTATTTTCTGTAACCAGTTACGTTCTTATTGGCCAATTATTAGCCTAAGATTTCAAAATTTTTATTTGCTTACAACTTTCTTTCTGTACTCGGAACTTTCGTCTTACACAAGTATATAAAAAATCTTCAAAAATTTAAATGATCAGGTTACCTATAAAATAAATTATTTGTTATAATTTTTCTCATTTTCTCTATGCTATTTTAATGTCAAGTAGAGTTGCACGGTGGCACGGGTTAAAAGCATTTTTTAAGAGGCAAAAAATTTTTTATTCACTCTATGGGTCACAAACTTTTGATTTAGGGATTCCTACTTTATAAAATACGGTTTTGGAAAGTAATGGAATAAATATTTACATATTTACATTTACATAGCTATATTTTAGCTGAGGCATTTTTAAATTTTACCCTCAATCATATCCCAAATATTATCTTTGTATATTCGATATCTTTATGAAATATTTGGGTAACTTGCATAATAATAAATAATAAAATTAGTAAATAATAAGTAGATTTTAAATATATATTATTATACCTCATGTAATTTCAGAATCTTTTGGTGACATTCACTAACTGTTACTGGCAAATATGGACCTGGTTGGTTTGTTCTAAATTGATGCTGCAAATACATGTTTTAAAATTCAATAACTTTCTTTTTTTATGCAGTTAAAAAACTTAAATTAACTATATACTGGGGTTCTTGTTGATGCTGAACTTGATATTGAGAAAAATGAGCATGTTGTTGATTAGTTTGATTTTTTGCTAAATTAACAAATGGAAGAGGATCACCTTGGAGATTATTAGATTGGATAATGATTGGATTTGATGATTTGTGATTGGTATTGATATTATTATTGGGAAAATTGTTTTTACTTTGTTCATGGGAATATTTTTGCGTTTCAATGTTGCTCGAGTTCAAATAGGGAAAGGTAGATCCACCTTGAGTCTATTAGATTGGAAATACATTAGATGTATCGAGGTGAGTATTGGAATATGTATAGTACTAGAGTGTTGAGGGGAAAAATAGTCATTACTTTGCTGTTGTTGTTGCTGAGCTTTTCTGTTTTCAAAGCTTTCAAATGAGAGAGGACCATTTTGGATTTTATTAGGTTGGATAATTATTGAATAGGTTGGTGGTTGTTTGGTAGTGATATTTTCACAGGAAGAAATATTATTACTCTGTTGCTGAACATGTTAATTCATTTCAAGGCTTTTCAAATTCGAATAGGGGAAAGTAGGCTCTTCTTGCAGTCCATTAGGCTGGATATTTGTTGGAATTATAGCATGTATATATTCATTATTTTGTTCTGGAGTGCATTGTTGTTGAGTTTCATTATTTGGGAAGCTTTTTTTTAGATAAAATCTGGAGTCTATCCAACTTGAGATTTGATTATTTATGTTACTTTGAGCTCCAGATGGAGAGGAGGCAACGCTTCGTGGATCCGAAATTTGATTATCAGGTTTATACTTATTTGTTACGGTATACCCTATTATTTTACTGCTATCTAAAGTAAAATTTTATTTTTGTCAAATATTATGTGCATCGTTTATTCAAAATAAAAACAAAGCATAAACCAAAGTATGATCAGTTTAATTGCCTACACCATTTTAAGCTTTTGATAGGACAAAAAGCAAATATTACTTTCCTTTTTAACAACGTTAAATCTGTGAAAATAAATAAAAAGAATATTGAATATATCCTTTTTAAAACTAATTTACCTGCACTGTAAAAAATACTGTCCCCGAATTTACTATCGGTATAGGTAATTTTACTATCAATAAAAATCGTAAAGTCTTTGGTTACAGACATTTAAATAAGATCATACTTTAGTAGCCAGGAGAATTTTAGTAATGTAGCGAGCATAGTTGACATTTTTTCAATTCATTCTAGGCCTTTAGTTAATTTCAGCAAAACTAATTATAAATTACTTATAACTTAATCTTAAATTTGAAGTTATAAAAACAATTAAATAATTTAATTTAATGAGAGAATCTGCTACGTGTTTTAATCAAAATTAACGAAAACATTTAGAAAAAAATTTCTTGCGGAAAATTTACTTCTACTGTATCACCTACAGTGTTGAACCGACTGTCCATAATTTAGATTCCAAGCTATAAATTATGTATTTGTAAAATCAAGAATTTTGTGCAAAGAAATAGCTTACCATCTAGGTTATCTGGAGTATCATATGATTTTTCATTATATTGAGGACCATTTTTTGCCGTACTTATAGGTTCTTTAGCTATGCCCGTGTTAGAATTATCTTGATTGGAACTGTCAGTTAAGCTAATTAAATTTTCATTATCTGTAAGCTTTACAACCATACCTTCATCTAAATAAAATTTTAAATGCATTATTCGTTTTAAAAATCAACCTATTCTGATTGAGTTTGATTTAATCTTACCATGAATAAATGTTTTTGTAGCGTTTCTTGTTAGTCATGGAAGGGTTGTAGACACTTTTTTTTGTTTTTCTTCAACATCATTAACCTTGTAATGAAAATAATATAATTATTCTCATAAGTAGTATTCGATGTATCACCCATATTTAGTTGAATATAAAAAAAATGCCTATTTATTATTTTATAAGATTAACGTATAGACGATTTATACATTACTTTTTAACATTAAATTTTTTTTTTTTAACTTTTTTACATTTGATTTTAAAAAATATTTTATATGCAGCAGTAGCTAAATGAATGTTTGTACATTAATAAAGGATATGTGTAATAATAATCGATTAATAAAATATGTGTATTATAAACAATTATGCCTATTATAATATATATAATAATATTTATAATATACATTAATAGATTGGCGATCTGAGTATAGATTAGATATAGATATAAGTATAGTCGATTTACATATTACTTTTTAATATTCAATTTTTTTTTTTTTAACTTTTTTACATTTTACTACATTTATATATATATATTATATACATTTATACATTTATATATACATTTATATATATTTATACATTACTTTTTTACATTTATACTATATACTATTTTTTTATATTTATAAATTTATATACCGGGTGAAACGCAATTGTCGTGGTTATTTATATTGCTTTGATAATATATACTATAGCAATGTAAATATCCGCGGTAATTGCGCTCCAGCCGGTATATTTGTATCATAATACATTTATAATTATTTAATCTAAATCTGAATCTGAATCCCTCGTTTCAAAATTCAAGGTTCTTGCAGCAGAAGGCTTTCGCTGCTTTCTTGAGGCTTGTATTTTGTCTCTTAAGCTTTTATGGCACTTCTCTAACAAACTGTATTTTGCATCCTCTTGTAAAAATCCTCCTTGTATCCTTCGGTCAATTTCCTTAGAAGTAAGGTCTGAAAAAAAATTTTAGATGTTTAAATATTGACGGGTATACTATTTTTTTAAAATGCAGACAAAATTTTAATGTTTATTTGTATTAACTTACTAAAAAGAAGATGCATCTTTTCTAGTGACGCTCTTTTAAGGTTATCTATAGGAGCGGTCGAATCACCTGGACTGAGACACCTTGATTTTAATATTTCACGCGGCCATATTTCGTTGACCAGTGTTGTAAAAAACTTTCTGATACTTTTGAGTAGCATCGATTGCCATTTCAAACTGGGTATTTTAAAATTCAAACCTATATATGTCTGCAAAGCAAAAGATATTCAATGTACAACGAATAACAATATAACAATTAATAACAAAAATTATAATAACAGAGCCTGGTTCGTGATCCTTAGGATCTCCCACGTAGAATATCATATTTTCAGACTTATGAAATAGGTCGGGGTGGGATTCGGCAACTCTAGGTTCCAAGTGTCTTCTTATTACATACCTTTTCTTGATACAACCATTTGGTGAAGTCCTTGGCTGAATCATAGTTGGTTGTTGATTTGTATGAGAAGGAGCTGATTAAAAAATCATTAAATAAGTATAATAGTATAATTAAAAGCTGTTTAGAGGTTATAATGTCTAATTATAAACTTTGTGATCTTACCATCATTTACATTTGGGGCTATAATATCTTTTATAATAATCTTCGCACCAGAAGGGTCACTTGGGCTCAAATATTCTTTGGGGATTTCCTCTAAAATATAAAAAAAACAAAGAAAATAAAATCCAATGTTTTTGTATTTAATAGAATTGATCTCACCAAAATTATTTACAGTTTCTAGACCGCCTACAGTTGCATTTGCTTCAGGAGGGTCATACGGCGTTTTTTTAGGACTCATTTGATTGAAATCTAGCAAAATTCACACTCTATTAAAAGATATCTTTTTCTTGTTAACAGCCAGAAAATACGCATTCCCCGACCACTGCGCGAAGGGAAATGACATGTTTTCTTCCTGCTGACAAAGAAAAATTGTATACGACCCTTATTCATATTAAATAAAAAATGACCCAAATTGCAATTTACCAACCTCGGGCTTCGCCTCGGATGTACTTTGTACGCGATTTGGGTTATTTCTTAATTTTCTGTACATGGGCTCGCAATATACTATTTGACAAAATCATCAAGTTATTTATGAATTTTATGTTCTCACCATAATTGTAACGCCGTTTTTTTAGAGGAATATTTGAATCGGGTTGTATTGTAGGCTCGACTGTAGGTGATGTTTGGAAGTTCTGATCAGCAAGAGAATTATCTAGATCGGAAAAATATATGTTTAGACACCGAAAAAAAATTCTGCTTGCGTAAAGCGGAATTCGTCTTGTGGCTAGCGGAATTTATTTTTCTTCTGGAACGATTGCAAAATTGTAAAGAAAATTTTAAAAAAATTGTCTACAGTCTCATCATACTGAAAACACGCATATCCCAAATAAGTGGGAAAAAAAATTTTTTTATAAATTTTCTTTACTTTTCAAGACATTTGCAAAAAATTCTACTAGCTACTTTTTCAGTGTATTGCAAATAAATTAAATTAAATAACAAGTTTTTATTTTTTAAATTTCTATCTCTTAATATGTCGCTTACTATGAAGTTCAGTTTCGAAATCGGCATCTTCACAAACGTCATCTAATTCTGCTGACTGCCCACATTGATTATCCTAAAAGGAATTGCGAATCATAAAACATAATACAGTTTTATTATTTTATTTGAAATTTTTATTATTAAATAATTTTTCGTACCAAAACATTAATTTCTGTTTCATAACAGTCATTGCTAAGCGTATTATTTTTACGTACCCTGTTAACTTTCGGAGAAATCAACATGGGTGGAGCATTATAATTTTTATCTGTAACAAAATAAATAAACCTTTTTTCTTAAATAAGCATTTAAAATAAATTTTTTAACTAATCAAAAACTTTTAATGCATTATATATTATATAGGACTATGCAATCCAGTTAAGGCTAGCTTTATCCAAACTGTGTTGGATGAAGTTCGATTCGTATAAAATTTAGCAACAATTACACAGAAAAAGCATACGTACATACTGCAGTAACCTTTTTTTAAAAAATATATTATTAATTTACCTATATCATATTTTTGCATTGAAATAAATTTTTGATTTACAAGTCAATTAAAAAAAAAAAGAATTAATTAAAATAAAGAAAAAAATAATTAAGCCCGCTTGCGTTGCAGTTGCATTTATTATTTTTGCAACCTTGTTTGCAAGTTGCATCTTTGAAAACCTTGACCACTAAACTTAGATGCCTTTATTGCAAGCTGGCGTAAGTTTTGTTTTAGTTAAAGTTTTCTTTTCAGCTGATATTTTTTAAATATCTATTTGTGTTGCGTTTGTGGATGTCAACTGATTTCCCAAAATCTTTATACAACCCTTACTCATATAAATTATATTTAAAAATTGTATAAAATTCATTAAATAATATTTTTCTGTAAAATAATTAAAAGTACAGTGAACTGACTAATTGTATATCAAAAAATTAAATTGAATGCAAAAATATGATATACGTAAAATACTTACTTTTTAAATTTTCATTAACATTTAACTTATTTACTTTTTATGGCTTTTATACATATATTATGTAAACTTATTTATATACAATTAAGTCCAAAATTACAATATTTAAATTAGTATTAACCCATTAGCGCCGGCGAGACCATACCACTGACGCTCGGATTTTCACTTAGAAAACGGGTAAAAAAATAATTTTTTTTTAACTTAAAGTCTTCCTTTACTAAAAAGGACTTGCTTAACAAGATTCTGGGGTCAGATTTTTAATTTTGTATGAATAATCGATTTTTTGTCTTTTTGAGGCTGCCATATTTAATTAACGGTCAATAATATTAAAAATCTGACCCCAGAATCTTGTAAAGCCAATCCTTTTTAGTAAAGGAAGATTTTAAGTTTAAAAAAAAAATCATTTTTTACCCGTTTTATTAGCAAAAATCCGAGCGTCAGTAGTGTGGTCGCACCGGCGCTAATGGGTTAAACTATTATTAAAACATATTCATACAATTTTACAATTGATAAAATTTTAATCAAATTTCAAATTTCGTGAGTTGACCCACTTTTTTTTTATTATATGAAACAAATTAAAAAAAAAAAAAAATTATTACTTCCAAAAAAAAATGGAAAGTATATTTTTATTTAATAACATCTAAATAAAAAAAAATATTTCTTTGAAATTAAATATACGGATTTTATGGCCAATTGAATAACTTTTTAAAAATTTTATTAAATGTATATGGTCAAAATTTATCGTCAGTTTAAAATCTGACTTTTGATACGAGGTCAGAAATTATTCTAAAAATATTGTTTTTATAGTAAATTTTTAGTGTTTTATTATCTTCGTGGACTTTAAGTAACAGGGTTTGGTGAAAGTCAAAAACGAAAATAAAGCCGCTAATGTTTTTACTTAATTTAATCGTTTTCGTGGGCTTTAACCAAAATGCTTCGCTAAAGTTACCTTTATCGGGAGAGTGGACTTTAATGGTAACATATATACTATACGGATACCTAACATAATACTTATGAAATCGTTTCAAAAAAAAATATTGATATAGTATGTATAGAATAAATCAATCCTAAAATTATTTCATAAAAGTTATTTTTGTATTTTTACCCTTAATAGAAGAATTGAAGTTGATTAAAATATCTTCATTATCGGCTAAAAGTGGAGTTCTATTTGCATCTCTTATTTTAAAGTAGTTTTCAGGGCTATTTTTTATATTTGTTAAAGGGATGCGTTTATCGGTTATTATTTTTAATCCATTATGTTTATCATCTATATCATCTTCGCTTTCGTCTGAACTAACTGAATAGGAAGGATTTGCTTCTTGGTATTGTAATAACACCTTTTTATTTAATTTAGAAGATGATTTATTTATTCTTGACCTAATTATTTTTTTGCACTAAAAAAATGCAAAATTTTAAATATTAAAAATCTATTTTCATACAGTAATAGAAAATTTTTACTGTTCTATTATTATAAACTTTTCCACCCATTGGCTCGCAGCAGTCTGAGCTCTCTGACTGCAATCCTTGGATAACAGGTATTGTAAGTCGTTTATTGGTTCTCAGCAAAATGTTCATAAGATCTACAATAGAACCTGAAATATAAAAAAAGGAAAATAATTTTGTTGTTTTTGGTGGTTAATTACCTTCTCTAAAAAATAATAATGAATCAATAGTTAAATGCTTCTTAAATTAGGTTATCAAAAATGCTAATATAAGAATAATTAGAAAATTTAAAATAAATAGTATATTACGACCCATGGCTAGAAAAATAAAGAATGGCCCTAATCGCACGTAAATTACCTTCCGAGTCGAAGCCGAGGATGGTAAACTGCGATTTGAGGCATTCTTTATTTATGGCCCAGGGTCGTATACGATTTTTCTGCATCAGCCGGTGCGCGTCTGGCAAAGATGTGTTTTCAGGCCGCTGACTAGAAAAATATATTTATTTTTGAATTTTATACATGTTACATTATATTGAATACTTGGATAATTTAAATGAAGAAGTTAAATTTATTACAATTTTTTTTTTTTTTAATTGAGAACAAGGCTGGGCATTAACGGCGATTTTGGCACACAGTTCTCAGACAATTTGAAAACAGATCAGTTCGACCAGTTCGTTCCCTCTAAAAATTATCCTTAATCGAAAATATTTTAGACTATTCCGTTTTCAAAAACTCAGTGGAATGGGTTAGAATTTTTTTAAAAACGAAATTATTTCAAAAGTTTCCCTTTTCAATGATCTGTCAAAAAATAAAGGGCTGCGTCTATTTACCCAGAAATTGAAGTGCCGGATACAAAAACCACGTATGAAATTTTCGTTGAGTTGAAATAAATTAAAATTAAAAATATAAAATTTCGCGAATTTTTATTCTTTTTTTTTGGATATCGATACCAAAATATATTTTGGTCATCATAGTTAAATCAAAAGTAAAAACAAATTTACCCTAATTTTTATTAAGGTACATTGCTACTTCATAAAATTTTCTCGGGTCAAAATTTTTTTATTTTTTTTTTTCTGTTGAAAAACTATTCAAGAATATGTAAAAAAATTTTTATATCGATCGAAATATTTTTTATACTTTAAATCTTCTTTTATGGAGACCCCTTCCTTCAATATATACGCGCTTAAAAACTTTAAATGCGTTTTTCTCGAAACTACTATTTTGCACCTGGTACCCAGCATAAATCAAAACCACCTAATCCGATCGACTCCAAATTTTGTCCACACACTTACCAAATGTGTAGTTTTTGTGTGAACTAAAATATTGCAAAAATTTTATTTTTTTCGATATTTTTTTGCAAAAAACGTAAAAAAAAATGACTTTTTTCAAAATTTTTTTTAAAATTTTAATAACTTCTTTTTTTTTTTGCCAAAATTAAAAATTTTAGTTCACACGATAACCATACTCATGTAATTTATAATTCTTTTTTTTTTCTAAGTGCTGCCAAACATTTTTTATCTTGGGTACCAGCAGCTCTTTCCGGCGAAAATTCTTGAACTTCAAATAAAATTTAAACGCATAAAAAATTATAAAAATTAATTAAAAAAAATTAATTATATGCCAAAAAAAATTTCCATCATCTCTTCCCGTTTTCCTGTAAACTAATTTGCGGATTTTGATTGACGTCGCAGGCACGCCAAGTAGCAATGTACCTTAACAAATTATAAATTATTTTTCTGATTTTTAAAACCGACCAATTTAACAAAATTTTTTTGATACCTTTTTTTTCAAACATTATTTTAAAACATAGGCGTTAAAAAAATTAATTTAAATAAATTTTGGTACTATAAAATATTAATTAGGCAAATTTTTTCGGAAAAATTTTCAATATAACTAAAACTTTAACTTAAAACTTTAACTTCAAATCAAAAAAGTATCGAAAGAATTTTGAGCAGGAAAAAACTTGATGTGAGGAAAAAATCGAGAAACACCTCAATATTATTTGTACAACAATTTTTTTTAATTACAACAATAACAAATAATATACATTTAAAATAAACAATTCGTATTATTAATCGCGCGCGCCAAAGAAACACATAAAATATAAGGGCCCGTTCGAGTTAAGAGTCTACCGGGTCACGTGACCTGGTACCATTTCACATGTTAAATTAATTACTAGTTTGTGGCTTTATTTCTAAATATTTTTCAACGAAATTTGGCTGGTGGCTAGAAAATGCTGCATATTTTATCGGTATAAGGAGTTTTTGAAAATATTTAAAAAATATACATAATTATTTATTAAAATAAGTACCTATTTTTGTCATTATTTAAAGTATATATTATTTCTTTCAAAATAATTTTGCTTAAATAAATTCCGTGTACCGATAAAATATAACTTATGAATGATAAGATATTTGAATTTCAGAAAATAAAATGATAGTATATTCTTTAAAAATACGAAGAGAAAATGCTCATTTTTTAGTTATTTTCTACTGTAAGATAGCGCCGCACGTGTTAGTTGATCAAACATTATTTTTAAAGATATACGAGGCATTAATTTCTAAGACATCTGATTCTTCTAGGCATTAGCAGTGGCGCGCTGTTTGTATTTAAAAATTTTAAAAATAATATAATTGTACACATAATATCATTTATAGAAGGAAAAAGTGTGTTGGCCTCTCAAAACCGGTTTTCACATACTAATTTATACAATATTTTTTTAGGAAAAAATGGATAATTATGCGACCAAAAAATATAAAATTAAGTTAACAAATCTAACAAAAATTAAGGTACCAAATAAATAGTTATAAAAAAAAAAATATTTGGCCAATAAATAATATAAACAATGAACTTGATAATTAACATATAATGTCTTGGTCACTGGCATTAAATTTTTTAAAAATTCTTTTTTTATTTCATTGTTATAATAAATATGTAATTTTTGGCATCATGCCAAATGTTCTATAGAATGGACCAGCTAATTGTTATAAATAATTAATTTTTTAATTAAAAATGGAATATTAGTTACCGTCGTTAAATTTTTGAAAAACTATTTTTTAAAAATTAGTTTTTAATTAATATATAAATTTTAGTCCAATGTTAAAAGTATATGTACCTGCTAATTGTTATAAAGAATTAATTTATTAATTAACAAATGGATTCTTGGGTGCCCGTGTTTAAATTTTTGAAAAATTCCTTTTTTATATTACTTTTGTAATTAATATATAATTTTTGGCCCAATGTTAAAAGTATATAGACCTGCTAATTGTTATAAACAATTAATTTTTTAATTAACAAATGGAATATTAGTTACCGTCGTTAAATTTTTGAAAAACTCTTTTTTTATATTACTTTTTTAATTAATATATTATTTTTGGCCCAATGTTAAAAGTATATGTACCTGCTAATGGTTATAAACAATTAATTTATTAATTAACAAACGGATTCTTGGGTGCCCGTGTTTAAATTTTCGAAAAATTCCTTTTTTATATTACTTTTGTAATTAATATATAATTTTTGGCCCAATGTTAAAAGTATATGGACCTGCTAATTGTTATAAACAATTAATTTTTTAATTAATAAATGGAATATTAGTTACCGTCGTTAAATTTTTGAAAAACTCTTTTTTTATATATATATATTTTTTTTTTTTTTTTTTTTTTTTTTTTTTTTTTTTCTAAGGGAAATATGTGAATCTTACATCAACCATGGAGTGTTTGCGGGCCTTAAAGACCCGCAAATTTCCATGACCGCCCAGTTGTACAAAGTGTACAACTGGGAGACCACCAGCGAACGCGGTCGCCGGCTACGCCCCAGATTCTTACTGGATAAACACACTTTAAACCCCCCGCGCTTGTTTGTCCCAAACCGGAACTCCCTTTTCAGGTATAACTTTAGTTTAGGACGCGCAGCCTAGGCAGCTGGCCGCTGCCTACCCCCCTGCCTAGCGGCAGGAGAGCTCTCTACGATAGAAAGCCCTCCTCCTTCTTCTGCAACTAGGTGGTCCTTACGTACTCTGCTACTTTGTTCCAGTTTTCGGAACTCCTTAGCATTTCCAGGACCACCGTCTCCGGCCTCCAAATCGCGAAGGGCGGGCGCCCCTCCGAGTAGCGAACACATTCGAAAAATGTGTGCTCTACTGTATCATCCACGCCCGGACTGTGCAAGCACTCCTTTGTTGCCACCTTATCTTTTTTTATATTACTTTTGTAATTAATATATCATTTTTGGCCCAATGTTAAAAGTAAATGGACCTGCTAATTGTTATAAACAATTAATTTTTTAATTAACAAAAGGATACTTGAGTGCCCGTGATTAAAGGACCCCGCACAAACCTTATGGGATTCGGGTTTCGGCGGAATTGGCTGAATTTTTGGTATGTTGTACATTTTGTCATCCTGAGCAAAAGTCTCAATGGGCACGAAGCTCCAAAATGCTTTCTTTGGCTCCCACAAAGCTCCAAAGCTCCACAGATCCAATATTATTTACTACTGAAAAACGTCATATTTTATTTTTTAATGCATCTTTTGATAAATAAAAGTATCCAGTCTTACGTTTTTGAGGTCGCTAAATTCAAATCTGATGTCAGAAAAATGATGTTGACAGTTGACAGCTGTCAACTAGCTGTCAAACGGTAATTTATAATCGGGATTTATAAAACCAACACACATATATATGTTTTTTTGGCGCTGAATTCAAATCTGACGTCAGAAAAATGATATTGACAGCTGTCAGCTAGCTGTCAAATGGTCGAAAGTAATCGGGATTTAAAAAATCAGCACATATATATATGCTTTTGTCGTTACTGAATTCAAATCTGCTGAAAAAAAATTGACATTTTCTGTTGACAACTGTCAACTAGCTGTAAAACGGTAATAAGTAATCGGGATTTAAAAAAGCCGTACATATATATATGCTTTTGACGTCGCTGAATTCAAATATAAAAAACTAATAATGACAGTTGACAGTTGTCAATTTGTTTTCAAAATAAAAGTTATTAACAATTAGGATTTATAAAATCAACAATAAAATATGTGTTTTAGTGGTCACTGAATTTAAATCAGATTTGAATTCAGCGACAAAAAAAACATATATATGTGTGTTGGTTTCATAAATCCCGATTATAAATTACCGTTTGACAGCTATTTAACTGCTGTTAACTGTCAATATCATTTTTCTGACATCAGATTTGAATTCAGCGACAAAAAAAACATATATATGTGTGTAGATTTCATAAATCCTGATTATAAATTACCGTTTGACAGCTAGTTGACAGCTGTCAACTAACAATATCATTTTTCTGACATCAGATTTGAATTCAGCGACAAAAAAAACATATATATGTGTGTTGGTTTTATAAATCCCGATTACAAATTACCGTTTGACAGCTAGTTGACAGCTGTTAACTGTCAATATCATTTTTCTGACATCAGATTTGAATTTAGCGACCTCAGAAACGTAAGACTGTATACTTTTATTTATCAAAAGATGCATTAAAAAATAAAATATGACGTTTTTCAGTAGTAAATAATATTGGATCTGTGGAGCTTTGGAGCTTTGTGGGAGCCGAAGAAAGCTTTTTGGAGCTTCGTGCCCATTGAGACTTTTGCTCAGGATGACAAAATGTACAAAATTCCAAAAATTCAGCCCATTCCGCCGAAACCCGAATCCCATAAGGTTTGTGCGGGGTCCTTTTTAAAAAATTCCTTTTTTATGTTACTTTTGTAATTATATATATAATTTTTGGCCCAATGTTAAAAGTATGTGGACCTGCTAATTGTTATAAACAATTAATTTTTTAATTAACAAATGGAATATTAGTTACCGTCGTTAAATTTTTGAAAAACTCTTTTTTTTATTTCTTTTGTAATTAATATATCATTTTTGGCCCAAAGTTAAAAGTATATGGATCTGCTAATTGTTATAAACAATTAATTATTTAATTAACAAATGGATTCTTTGGTACCCGTGTTTAAATTTTTGAAAAATTCCTTTTTTATATTACTTTTGTAATTAATAGATCATTTTTGGCCCAATGTTAAAAGTATATGGACCTGCTAATTGTTATAAACAATTAATTTTTTAATTAACAAATGGATTCTTGGGTACCCGTGATTAAATTTTTGAAAAATTCCTTTTTTATATTACTTTTGTAATTAATGTATAATTTTTCGGCCCAATGTTAAAAGTATATGGACCTGCTAATTGTTATAAACAATTAATTTTTTAATTAACAAATGGATACTTGGGTGCCCGTGATTAAATTTTTGAAAAACTCCTTTTTTATCTTACTTTTGTAATTAATATATAATTTTTGGCCCAATTTTAAAAGGTTGTGGACCTGATAATTGTTATAAACAATTAATTTTTTAATTAACAAATAGAATCTTGGGTGCCCGTGTTTAAATTTTTGAAAAATTGTTTTTTTATATTATTTTTGTAAATAAATATACAATTATGTTAATAAATATATCATTTTTGGCCCAATGTTAAAAGTATATGGACCTGCTAATTGTTATAAACAATTAATTTTTTAATTAACAAATAGAATCTTGGGTGCCCGTGTTTAAATTTTTAAAAATTCGTTTTTTATATTCTTTTTATAAGAAATAAATAATTTTTGGCACAATGTTAAACGTTTTAGAATTGACCAGCTAATTGTTCCAATAAATCGGATTCAGCAGCTCAAAATAGCTGTTAGACTCCTTTCAAAAATAAAACAATATCAATTTATAAGAAAAATATAAATTTCAAGGGTTCGTAGGGTGAAAATAAAGGTATGAAGCCACTCTGATATAATTTTTGACGTTTGTTTCGTGTTCAGCAGTTCTTTTCTAAATTCTTAAACTGGTTATATTATATTTAAAAATTTTTTAACTAAGGATTCAAGAGGCAAGGATGTTTTAATTTTTTTAGCTTATTTAACTAAAATAAATGATTCTTATTTTTATTATTTTTATTATAATAAGAAATATGTTTAATAAGAATTACAAAAAATTATAATTTATATTTTTGTGAATTTTGTGAATCTTGCAGCTTTCCAGTATGTAAGCATTTTCAATAACTGCATGATTAAAATTTTGATAATGAGTTCCAACAATGGAGCAACTATCTGTATCTTCTGAATTTTTTTGTACTGAGATTCAGAGATTTATTAAAATTTTTATACATTCTCAACTCCATTTTCAGTCTCTTGCATTCCTAAAATTTTAGAACATTTACATTTACAGATATAATATTAGTCTGTCAGTACATAAATAAAATCACTAAATCCATAACTACAACTAGGGTGTTCGTTTCTTTCCAAACTCACTGTTTCTTAGCTAAATCAAAATTTTGTGACAAATTTTGGAGAAAAAAATTTTTTTCACGGTTTAGGGTCGCAAAATATTGATTCCCTATTTAACAAATCGATTAACAAATGAATTTAACCCGTTCTGCCGAGAACCTCTATATTTCATTTAAATAACATGTTGAAACCGAGAAAAATTTTCATTATCTAATACCTTTTTTCTACGCTACCATAACACTTTTTAAAGGATTTTGATACTTAGATAAGATTTAATTCCGTGCAAAATTCAAATCTATAGGTCCAGACAGTAAAAATTTTAACAAGTGAAATTTTTGAAATTTTCGGCTAATAATTTGTCAATAAGAGGTTAAAACTGGTTTAAAAAAAAATTTTCTTTTAAATAATCGAGCAGCTGGAAAAAAATTAATTAATAATTAAAAATATCTTTTCCTTTTAGGATAAAAATTATTAATTTATTTTGAAATTAACATTTTGTAAAATTTTGTAAAATTTCACTCCTAGTTTTAGGGGTCGCATACATTTTTATATACAATTAAAATTTTTAACTAGGTTAACTTTCGTCTAACAATTATTTTTTTCTTCAAATTGTCCAATTTGGTAATATTTCTTTCAAGAGGAAAATTTATTTTTTTTAAATATGAAAATTTTAATTTGACAGCTTCATTTTCATCGTAAAAGAAAATATTTTTTTAAATATTTTTTTAAAATATTTTTTTCATTCTGGATTGATTTTCTCCTGGCTTTTCGATTCTTTGGACAAAAAAATTATTTTCTGTAACCAGTTACGTTCTTATTGGCCAATTATTAGCCTAAGATTTCAAAATTTTTATTTGCTTACAACTTTCTTTCTGTACTCGGAACTTTCGTCTTACACAAGTATATAAAAAATCTTCAAAAATTTAAATGATCAGGTTACCTATAAAATAAATTATTTGTTATAATTTTTCTCATTTTCTCTATGCTATTTTAATGTCAAGTAGAGTTGCACGGTGGCACGGGTTAAAAGCATTTTTTAAGAGGCAAAAAATTTTTTATTCACTCTATGGGTCACAAACTTTTGATTTAGGGATTCCTACTTTATAAAATACGGTTTTGGAAAGTAATTGAATAAATATTTACATATTTACATTTACATAGCTATATTTTAGCTGAGGCATTTTTAAATTTTACCCTCAATCATATCCCAAATATTATCTTTGTATATTCGATATCTTTATGAAATATTTGGGTAACTTGCATAATAATAAATAATAAAATTAGTAAATAATAAGTAGATTTTAAATATATATTATTATACCTCATGTAATTTCAGAATCTTTTGGTGACATTCACTAACTGTTACTGGCAAATATGGACCTGGTTGGTTTGTTCTAAATTGATGCTGCAAATACATGTTTTAAAATTCAATAACTTTCTTTTTTTATGCAGTTAAAAAACTTAAATTAACTATATACTGGGGTTCTTGTTGATGCTGAACTTGATATTGAGAAAAATGAGCATGTTGTTGATTAGTTTGATTTTTTGCTAAATTAACAAATGGAAGAGGATCACCTTGGAGATTATTAGATTGGATAATGATTGGATTTGATGATTTGTGATTGGTATTGATATTATTATTGGGAAAATTGTTTTTACTTTGTTCATGGGAATATTTTTGCGTTTCAATGTTGCTCGAGTTCAAATAGGGAAAGGTAGATCCACCTTGAGTCTATTAGATTGGAAATACATTAGATGTATCGAGGTGAGTATTGGAATATGTATAGTACTAGAGTGTTGAGGGGAAAAATAGTCATTACTTTGCTGTTGTTGTTGCTGAGCTTTTCTGTTTTCAAAGCTTTCAAATGAGAGAGGACCATTTTGGATTTTATTAGGTTGGATAATTATTGAATAGGTTGGTGGTTGTTTGGTAGTGATATTTTCACAGGAAGAAATATTATTACTCTGTTGCTGAACATGTTAATTCATTTCAAGGCTTTTCAAATTCGAATAGGGGAAAGTAGGCTCTTCTTGCAGTCCATTAGGCTGGATATTTGTTGGAATTATAGCATGTATATATTCATTATTTTGTTCTGGAGTGCATTGTTGTTGAGTTTCATTATTTGGGAAGCTTTTTTTTAGATAAAATCTGGAGTCTATCCAACTTGAGATTTGATTATTTATGTTACTTTGAGCTCCAGATGGAGAGGAGGCAACGCTTCGTGGATCCGAAATTTGATTATCAGGTTTATACTTATTTGTTACGGTATACCCTATTATTTTACTGCTATCTAAAGTAAAATTTTATTTTTGTCAAATATTATGTGCATCGTTTATTCAAAATAAAAACAAAGCATAAACCAAAGTATGATCAGTTTAATTGCCTACACCATTTTAAGCTTTTGATAGGACAAAAAGCAAATATTACTTTCCTTTTTAACAACGTTAAATCTGTGAAAATAAATAAAAAGAATATTGAATATATCCTTTTTAAAACTAATTTACCTGCACTGTAAAAAATACTGTCCCCGAATTTACTATCGGTATAGGTAATTTTACTATCAATAAAAATCGTAAAGTCTTTGGTTACAGACATTTAAATAAGATCATACTTTAGTAGCCAGGAGAATTTTAGTAATGTAGCGAGCATAGTTGACATTTTTTCAATTCATTCTAGGCCTTTAGTTAATTTCAGCAAAACTAATTATAAATTACTTATAACTTAATCTTAAATTTGAAGTTATAAAAACAATTAAATAATTTAATTTAATGAGAGAATCTGCTACGTGTTTTAATCAAAATTAACGAAAACATTTAGAAAAAAATTTCTTGCGGAAAATTTACTTCTACTGTATCACCTACAGTGTTGAACCGACTGTCCATAATTTAGATTCCAAGCTATAAATTATGTATTTGTAAAATCAAGAATTTTGTGCAAAGAAATAGCTTACCATCTAGGTTATCTGGAGTATCATATGATTTTTCATTATATTGAGGACCATTTTTTGCCGTACTTATAGGTTCTTTAGCTATGCCCGTGTTAGAATTATCTTGATTGGAACTGTCAGTTAAGCTAATTAAATTTTCATTATCTGTAAGCTTTACAACCATACCTTCATCTAAATAAAATTTTAAATGCATTATTCGTTTTAAAAATCAACCTATTCTGATTGAGTTTGATTTAATCTTACCATGAATAAATGTTTTTGTAGCGTTTCTTGTTAGTCATGGAAGGGTTGTAGACACTTTTTTTTGTTTTTCTTCAACATCATTAACCTTGTAATGAAAATAATATAATTATTCTCATAAGTAGTATTCGATGTATCACCCATATTTAGTTGAATATTATAAAGAATAATAATATTATATTTAGTTGAATATTATAAACTGGTTCAACCCAGTACTGGTCAATTAATTATACAAAATCTTTATAATATAATTATTGTCAAAATAAAAAATTTAAAAATTTTTAAAGATGAATCGGTACTTACATTTTTAAGGTTGACCTTTGGGTTAACTTTTTTCAGTTTCTGTTTATAACCAACCTATTAATAAAAAAAAATTTATAAATTTTCATAATTTTGTAATTTTTGTTGAATAAAAACTTACTTCTACTTTAGCAGTATCCAATTTACCCTTTCTCGCTTTTTTTATTTTTGGTTTACCATGATCAACCTAATAAAATGATGAAAGAAAATTTGTAGTCAAAATATGAAATAGGAAATTGTTATATTTTTGTAAATCAAGGCTTACTTTTTGTTGTACTTTGATTTGGTCTGAATTGACATTGTCCTTTTTTGGTGCCTGGTCAATATTGGAGGTATCATGTTTTGGTGTCTGATTTAAACTGAGATTAACTACATTTGGTCCCTGAGCACAGTCTTTTTTACCTTTTCTTGGTGCTATTTTTAAACACAAAGGCCAGCTTCTAACTTACAATAAATAATTTAAATTTAAAAACAATTTATTTACTCGGTTTGGTAGGTATGCTATTTCAGCCAATAAAACTTTGACCCACGCATATTTAATTATTATTATCGTTTTTAAAGTTCCAATCTATCTTTCAGCAGAAAATTAGTATTTTATTATTGACATGTTTGCAAAGGAAGTCAAACAAATGGAGCACAATATAATTATAATATAAAATATAACATATTATAATATATTATAATGTATGACATTACTAAAATTTTGATATTACTTATATTATATAAAATGTTTGCAAAAACTCAAAAGTTAAAGTAATAAACTATTAAAAGTAACTCCTATGACGAACAAAACGAGAATTACGAAAAAAAATAGATTATTTTCAAAAAAATTAAAAAATTTTTGATTCCAAGGCTCAGCACCTCCCCCCTCCCCCCCCGCCATGCGTTCACCGGGGGAGATTCAAACGTGTTTTTCACTCCAAAATTAATATCTTCAGACTTGGAGCACGGTTGGTATAAAAATTTTTACTTTGAAACTAAAATATTTTTGAAATCGTTTCGAGGTTAAAAAATTCAAAAAACGTTCTTTTTAGCTTTTTTAACAGTCTAAACTTTGAGATATCTCGGGATAGAGGAAAATCTCCTTTTTCTCACGCTCAGGGTAACTTTGCCTAATACTATTTTTCAACATACCATCGCAAAAAGGACAACTTTTACGGTGCGTCACTCGCAATCGATGATTATGTAAAAGAAATCGTGTTTTATTTTTTGCTAATTTTACCATATCATGTTTACATTTAATTTTAAATATAAAATTAGCATTCATATCTTTGGTATCTTATCTATATGCCACTTAAGGGCTTCATTTATTTCCTAAAATCTCTTTTAATTTTCGCAATATAACACCTTTTTTTTGCTATGAATAGTGTAAAAAAATGATTAACTTTTTGAAAAAAAGAAGTTATTGAAGGCGCACCTTGCTCATGCATTTCTTCACATTACTTGAACCTCACCTCATAATTTTTTTAAAGTTGCAAGGATCATAATCACGTTTCTTCAATATTTAAAAATATTAACCAATTTGGGAATTTTTTTTATACATTATAATTACTTTTTAAATCATGGATTTATATTTTTCACTTGTGAATGTTCAAGTATATATTTAAAAACGTGATTCTGGGCTTTACAACTCAAAAAAACTATGGGGCAAGCAAAATTTTTTCTATTCCTCACTTATTCGTCACTTTATATGGTCTAAGGAACCTGAAGAAACGTATTAGCATTAATTACAAGGTGTGTCTTCGTTTACTTTATTTCTTCAAAAAGTTTATCATCCAAAGCGCAATCTTTCTGAGGATTTTCTATATAGTTATAAATGAGATTTTACGTTCAAATAATTATATAATTCAATAAGTTGATTAATCATTGTTGACATTATTTATAAACAAATTTAATACATGAAATAAGAATGAATCAATTTCTTCCTCAATTTATATACTATTAAAATTAAGGGATTTCATGAAACGAATTTGTTAAATTATAGGTAAAATAAAGAATGTAAGAAAAACATAGCAAGCACAATAGAAAAGCTATTTTTATATTTAAAATCAAATGTTAACATGGTATGGTAAAATAAACAAAAAATTTAAACACGATTTCTTTTACATAACCGTCAATTGCGAGTGACGAACCGTAAAACTTGTCCTTTTTCCGATGGTGGGTTGAAAAATAGTACTAGGCAGAGTTATCCTGGACGTAAAAGTAAAAGTAATCTGCGGAGACCTTTTTTCGCCAATTTCCTATCTATTTAGATATCTTTAGATCTCCGGAGATCCTTTCTGATCTACGGATAGTTAAAGAGATATGTGCATTTCTACGAGAAAGTACTTTTTATGAGCACCAAAAATGAAGAACAAACAATTTATGAGGCCGCGACTGCCACCATGATTTTCTGGTAGTTTGAAGCCTATAGAATGTAAAAAAAAGCGTGAACACGAAATCGGCGATGGATGCCAAAAAGATTTTTGAAATTTTCAAAATAACTTTTTAGGTAAATAAAATTTTTAAAAAAAAGGTAAAAAATCTGATTACCAGGGAAAAATCACTCCAGAAGAAAAAAAAACGCTGCCAAGTAATTGGCACTATGGTTCCTCATTAGCATAATCAAATGTTATCAATGTTCTATTTTATCTAATAAAAAATTAAAATATTTGAATAATTGTGCCAAATATTCTAAATTTAATAAAGAAAGTGAATAAACTTTCCCCTGATACCCAAAAAAATTTCAAAACTCATAATTCCAGGTATTAATACTTTCAGAGAAATAAAATAGGCACTACGTCAATAAAAAGATAATATTTTTTTAACTTTTTAATGTAAAAAATTTTGAAAAAAAAAATTTCGAAAAATTACGTATCAGAGGAATCCTTTAAAAACGATAACTCTAGATATTCGTACTTGTATAGGAAGAAATTAAGTACTAAGTCTTAAAGAAAAAAACATTATTGTTTTTTTTCTAATTTTTTTATGTAAAAAATAAATTTTGAAAAAAAATTAGGTATCAGATTTTTGATATCCAGTTAAAAAGAGAATTCTACATATTAGTACTTTCATGAAAAAAAATGAAGCACTACGTCCAAAAAGAAAAATAATTATGGTATTTTTTTAATTATTTTATGTAAAAAATTTAGAAAAAAAAATTTCGAAAAATTACGTATCAGATGGAGAAGTCCTTTACAAACGATAATTCTAGATATTCGTACTTTCATAGGAAAAAATTAAGCATTACGACTTAAAATAAAAAAAATTTTGGCGTTTTTTGTATTTTTTGGTGACAAATAATTTGGAAAAAATTAAGTATTAGGTCCAAAAAATTACTATTAACGATATTTCTAAAACTAGTACTTCCATGGAAATAAATTAGGTACTACGTTCAAAAAGAAAAAAAAAATTGACATTTTTTGTATTTTTTTGTGAAAAAAATTTTTGGAAAAAAATTATCAGAAAATTAAGTATCCGATTCGAGATGTCATGTGAAAACCATACTTTCAAATAAAAGTACTTTCATGGAAATAAATGAGGTATTATATCCAAATTAAAAAAAAAAAAAATATACCTCGAGCTTTTTTGGTGAAAAAATTTTTGAAAAAAAATCAATTTAAGATTTTACTCAAATTTTTCTTAAAAAAGATTGAAGTTCTATATTGAAAAATGCCTGTTTCTGAACTTTAAACATGCATTACTCGCTTGATTTTCATCGTAAAATAATAATTTTTTTTTTAAATCGATGTATTTTTCCCTTGCAAATCATTTCTTTATGAAAAAAAAATCATTTTTATGTACCGAATTACAAATTTTTAGGTCGAAAGCCTTTGAAAACTTTAAGTAGCAAAATTTACTTAACACAGTTTTTGACCTATAAATTGAAATTTGGTCAATAAAAATGATTTCTTTCTTGAAGAAATCAACACTAAGGGAAAAATCAATTGATTTAAAAAAAAAATTTATTACTTTACGATGAAAATCAAGCTAGTAATGCATATTTTAAGTTCAGAAACAGGCATATTTCAATATAATTTCAATCATTTTAAGACAAATTTCAGCAATAATATGCATTATTCGCTTGATTTTCATCGTCAAATAATAATTTTTTTTTTTAAATCAATTAATTTTTCCATGAGTATTCATTTCTTTAAGAAAGAAATCATTTTTATTGACTGAATTTCAATTTTTAGGTCACAAATTGTGTTCAATAAATTTTTCTACTTACAGTTTTAAAAGGCTTTTGACCTAAAAATTGAAATTTGGTGCATGATTTCTGTCTTGAAGAAATGAATTTCCAGGGAAAAATGCATCGATTTAAAAAAAAAAATTATTATTTTACGATGAACATCAAGCGAGTAATGCATGTTTAAAGTTCAGAAACAGGCATTTTTCAATATACAACTTCAATCTTTTTTAAGACAAATTTGAGTAAAATCTTAAATTGACGACAACTTGGCTAAATTTCATCGGAAAAAGAAAAGTTTTTTTTCTTCTGGAGTGATTTTTCCCTAGCAATCAGATTTTTTACCTTTTTTTTAAAAATTTTATTTATACCTAAAAAGTTATTTTGAAAATTTGGGGTAGGTCAGATACGAAAAACACGGTTTTTGACATAAAAGTGGCAAAATGTTTTTGGCATCCATCGCTGATTTCGTGTTCACGCTTTTTTTTGCATTCTATAGGCTTCAAACTACCAGAAAATCATGGTGGCAGTCGCGGCCTCATACATTTTTTTTTCTTCATTTTTGGTGCTCATAAAAAGTACTTTCTCGTAGAAATGCACATATACCGAAAATTCGTCGGGTAAATTATTATCAATTTGACTCTCGTTTGGTTAAAAAATATATATTTTTTAACGCGTAAATAAAATAAAATAAAAAAAAATAAAAAAAATAAATTGATTAGAAGTCATTTTTTACTTACTTGGATTTCTATTCATTTGCTAGAAAGAATATTTCAAAACTTGTAAACTTGTAACGGTTTAATGCATTACTCGAAAACACATCACGATTCTTGTCCATGCGGCTTGTCATTTCTTTAAAAATTTTTACACAAATACTATAACATTTTAAAGTGGGGGTGAATAGTAAAACTTGTTGTAATCAGGTTGTAATGAGGAGTATGTTCCAACCTTGAGAAAGAGAAAGAGAAAGAGAAAGAGACTGTCTACTTACAGATCTATTTATTAATATAAAAAAAATCTTATCTTAAAGATCTTTATCACTTACATTTAAATATCTATATACATTGACGTACGTTATTTGTCCCTAATTTACCTTAAATCGGATCTGTTTACAATCAAAAAATACCACACAGATACAGAAAACATGGTTTAACTCGTGTATAGGTGTCTCTTTCTAGTGCACTTTTAAAAGTAATCTATCTCTTAAAAACTAATTTTTTGTCTAATTTATTCGTATTCTGAATGGTCACGCTGATTCGGTTATCGGCATAATTCATAGTCTCATAATCTCGTCCTCGTCAATTTTCTTTTTCATTTTTGGTGCTCATAAAACGTATTATATATTTCTCGTAGAAATCCACATATTAATATTTTAAGATTAAAAAATGTTTTTAATTATCTAAAAATAGGGTAATGTGCACTGAAAAAAAAATCCGCTTGCGGCAAGTGGAATTTTTTTTCTCGTCAAACGATTGCAAATGACTTGAAACGTAAAGAAAATTAAAAAAAAAATTTTTTCCCGCTTACTTGGGATATGCGTATATGGGTATGACGAGATTTGAGAAAATTTTGGAAAAAGAAAAGAAAAAATGTTTTTTTTAAATTTTCTTTACGTTTTGTTGGAGAGTATTCGACAACATTGATTGATGCTGCCATCTGACTTTATACATGTATTGATGGGAACGACACGTCGTCCCGGTCTTTTCATGTTATATGGGTCAGTATGTCTAAGGGACTTACCGTAGCACGTATATGCATATACTCTACTATAAAACTCAGATTAATTATTATAAAATAAACTCAGATTAACTCAGATTTAAATAAATAGATTTTAGAAGTTAAATATAAAGTGTTGTTATTTTGTGTGTTTAATTTCAATTTAATATTAATATAATCCAAGGATTATATCTTGGATAATATTCATCCGCCAGGTTAAGGGTCGTCAGCCACGCGTTATCTTAATTAAATTTTGAAAAACTTGTAAGTAATTTTTGAATAAAAAAAAAATAGATATATATATATATATATATACTTGATTTAAATAAATAAATAAATAAAGTACAAGCATGATTTTTATTGTCGTATAGTTCATATAGATGAGATTTTTTTTATACATGACGCGGCATTTTTTAAACGTTTTTTTTCTAATACGCAATTGTATATTATGAATACATAAACACACACATACGAGGTTAGGCCAAATGTTCCGAAATTTTGGAGGGGATAAAAGTGGAGTTAAGTTGGCAACAGCAAAAAAAATTTAAAATTATAATTATGGAAGCGACAGCGTGCAGCAGTATAAAAAGTTGACTTAGAAAAAAATATAATTCAATGCTCAATAATTATGTATTTTAATAAAAATTTAATAATGAAAACATAATTATTAAGTATAGAGCGGATAAAATAATCGATTTAAAAACTTTATTATTATTAATTAACCTACACACCAAACCTAAAAGAATTTTTTGTTACCCAAAAAAGAATGAATGTTTATTTAATTTTTTTAAAAGGAATTATTTTGAGTTTAATTCTTTTTAAACATATGATTTTCATTTTAATTCTTTTCTGAATTTATTTTGACAACAAAACCTCAAAAAGAATTTCTTTCAAAAAAATAACATTCAAAAGGCTTAGTCGGAATTAAAATTGAAAGAAAATCATTTAGAAATTAATTTATTTATAATCAATTTAAAATAGGTTATAAACAACGAGTTTTTATTTGAATTATAATTATTGCTTAAATGCTAGCAAAAAAAGAAGTTTTGGATCTTAATTAATATAATTGTTATTAAAATAACGTATTTAGTGGACGTTGTGTTTCTAAAAAAAATTAATTAAAATAAAAAATCTTATGGCATTAACATTTGGAGATGTAGTTTGGGAAATATTATAATACCCAGGTTGGTAAGCATATTACTTTTAATAGGTGAATTTTTAAAGTTAATAAATCATTTTGAATATTAAAAACTAAAAGTAGTATGCTTACCAAACTGGGTATTATAATATTTCCCAAACTACATCTCCAAATGTTAATGCCATAAGATTTTTTATTTTAATTAATTTTTTTTAGAAACACAACGTCCACTAAATACGTTATTTTAATAACAATTATATTAATTAAGATCCAAAACTTCTTTTTTTGCTAGCATTTAAGCAATAATTATAATTCAAATAAAAACTCGTTGTTTATAACCTATTTTAAATTGATTATAAATAAATTAATTTCTAAACGATTTTCTTTCAATTTTAATTCCGACGAAACCTTTTGAAAGTTATTTTTTTAAAAGAAATTCTTTTTGAGGTTTTGTTGTCAAAATAAATTCAGAAAAGAATTAAAATGAAAATCATATGTTTTAAAAGAATTAAACTCAAAATAATTCCTTTTAAAAAAATTAAATAAACATTCATTCTTTTTTGGGTAACAAAAAATTCTTTTAGGTTTGGTGTGTATAATATTTTATTATATTTACATAAAATAAAAAGTTTTTACTGGAGCTTGAAATAGGTTAGTAATTCAATTTTTATTACACCAGTGGCCAAGATTAATATACTTCCAATTGTGATGTACCTGAATCACTTGGCATTTTCTTAAGGTAATTATTTTTCTTCAAATTCTTAAAATATAGAACTTTTAATACACTTTATAATATTCACGCATTAGGGTACAAAAGTTATGAATGTCATTCAGTATATGTCAAGTTTTTTAGTAAATTGATAATTTATGATGGTCCAATTTAAAATACAGTATGTGAAGATAAAAGTATTTGAGTCACCGAATATACTTGAACATCTACGTTGGAGTTGCTTAAGCTGCAGCATACTCCATAGAGTTTAACTCGTCAAGTGACTTAGTATTTACTAAAGTTGTTGTACATTTTAAATAGAATAGTCATGAAGTACGCCAAATATATTTTAAGTGAAAGAGAGGACAATTAATAAAGAGTGAGAAGTGGAAATTATTCAGACTCTTTAAATTTATGAAGCTGAGTGTGTCATTGCAAGCTGAGTGTGTCATTGATCTGTATGTTATCTTTCGATGCATGTAAATACAATATCCGTATACTTTATAGCAGCTGATTTGATGTACGGACAAGTATTAAAGAGTTTGTGATAGTAATCGCTTCAGTTTTGGCTAATAAATCTGTGATTGATGTTACTTAGCTTGTTCTTGGGAACAATTATTCCTAATATTATTAAATCTGCTATTTGTTTTGAACTGTTCAGCTACAAATATAGTTCAGTAAATCATTTATCGGTGCTTTGAATTAGAGTTTGGAAGTTTGGAGCTGGAGTTTATGGAGTTTATGCCTGTTCCGTTATGCTTTACATGCATCATGTACCAGTTAAGTTTGCAACAGTAAAGTTTTTAAGTGCTGGCAAAAAATAAATATCTATCCATTGGACTTGTTTAAGTAATAAGTGCATAATGAAGTGTCAGTGCATGTTCTCAAATGGACTTATAGTTATTCAGTTATACGTGCAAGATTATTTTGAATTATTGAGCCTTAATGTTTATTTTGAATTTGCATTTAAAATTTAACTTTTGCTATTATTTAACTCGGAGTGCAAAGTAATTTGGTGTACGAAGAATTTATTAAAACCAGTGCCATATAATGGATAGCTAAGGATGCACAGGTGAAGTCGTTACTGTTAAATGGCATCATTTTGGGATATACGTTCTTTGCTTCATTCATTTGCTTGTATTCTCCAAATTACTCAAGACTAAAGTATGTAAAATTTGTTTATTTATATTTTAATAGGCAATATTTTTAAAATAACTATTTTAAATCAGTTTACAGATAAATTATTTTTACATGATAAACATCTTTATTGGAATCGATACATTTTTTTTTTAACGAATGAGTATATAGAGTCATTGGATTAGAATAGTATGTCCATCATGCGTTTTTGCAAGCTGTATTTCAAGAAAAGGATGCATTTCAGTTTATATTGGAACCTCGACTCAATGCGAACATAATTTCCCATAAGTATGCCTGCAAAAAGGACAGAGATTTTTTTATGTTTCAAAATTTCAGGCAGAGTTATGGCTCTTTGGTAAGCTACATTAAAAATTATAATTGCATTTTAGAAAAAATTAACATTCAAAATTCATTTACAGAGTACACAGATGTGGTGTTGCATCTTGAAAATACAGTCAAAGATGCTTAGAATCTGATCAATCGAATGATGGTGATTAGAAGTCATCTAATTTATAAAATGTGAATGTTTCTCCTGTCGCTCATGCTGTAGGTTACTCCAAGAAGTAAACATTAAATAGTAATAAACATTTTTTAAATAAAACAAAAAAGAATAAATTTGTTTAATTAAAATTATGTTAATAAAACATTTGTAGCTTTTATTTTTATTCTTGATAAAGATTTTTTAAAAATTAAAATTTTCTAAAATAGGTATGCTATACCTTTGTGCTCTTGCATAATCATTTTATTTTGAATTCCATATAATAGCTATTTCAGTTGTTAAAAGTAAATTTGAAAATTATTTATTTAAAATTGTCTTTTAAATGTTTATGTTTTATATAATTTTTATATTTATACATATGTTTTTTTGGAGTTAATTAATTTCTTTATTTTTATAATGAATTAAAATACATACAATGACATAGCAAGCTGATTTGTAAAATTTTTTAATTTTAATAAAAAAATTTTTCTACAAAACTTGAATTTTAAATTTTAACATTTTTCTCTTAAATGAAATGTTCCTTTATATATAAGTGTCTTTAAATGGCCATGAGTTTTTTTATCTTGTATATGAAAAAAATGAATTATGTTATGTTGTACACTTTTGCTGAAATTTGTTAGCCAACAAGGGTGCTAACTGCACCCAGGGAGTTACAGTAATTAAAATGACTTAAATACAGCTTCAACGTAATACATTATTAATTTTCAATAAATTTTTGCGAAAATGGATAAAACATTCTGTTATTATGAACAAGGATCATTTATGATTTTGTTTGTCAGTAGTGATAAAATTTATTTTTTGCAAAATGAATACTTTCTGACATGCTTGAACAAAAAATCCTGTGCAGGTATTCACTATATTTTACTACCCTGCAAAACAAATCCGCTAGTGGCAATTCATGCATAAGTATTTATGTCAATATTAAGAACTTTTAATAACAATTTTTTAATCGTTTACTTTTATTTTTTTTGGAAAATAAGCAGGGGTAGGTGTGGTAAATCAGGGTTAAATAAGAAACAAAGGGACATGAACCGCAGTTCAGTACATATTTAGATGTGAGCTTGCATGTTTACTATTTTTGTTTTTGCATAATCTTTAATTTTTATTATAATTATCAATTGTTTGCAATTGCATGTTTACTCTTCTGGTTTTTAAATAATCTTTAATTTTAATTTTTATTATGAATTAAACTTTTTTATTATGGCAAACGATAATGAAAATTTGAAAAAACAATTGACTGAAGCTTTGAGAAATCTAAAAGCATTTACCAAAGATGGTCTGAGATACAATAAGGATCGACAAACATCTTCGGATACGATGTATTTGTTAAAATATAAATTGTTTATTATTCTTTGTGTTGAAAGTATTTATTGTCACATTTTGCTTAATTAATATAGGAGTTTTCAATGTGTAAGAAAAAGATTTGGTTGTCATGCAAGAGCTAGCATAACTTTAAAACCAACGATTGATCGCGATGGAAAGGTAACATTTTCAGAAATATTCTGTGAAAAAGCGAAGCATATGCCAGGTTGTTATGAAAAGCAAAAAGAAAATCAAAACCGAACAAATTTGTATGCGGCAATTGAAATGGAAGGAACAAGTACTCCAAGTATTTTTATCAAAGAGCAGAAAAAAAATCCAGAGTAATAAAAGTTTTTTAAAGAAAAAATTTTTTTTTTGTTTTAAAACTAAATTAATTATTAAAATTTGCAAAATTTGCTATACATTTTCAATTTTAGTGCACACACCATCCATACACATGTATATATTCATTTATGATAAGGAAAATTTTTTTATTATCGAATTCGCCTTAATTAATTTTTCTGAATTTAGACATTTTCTGAAATTCGTGGTCAAGTCAAAATTTAAAATATTTGTTCATTTAACTGTATATTGTATACGTTATATATTTCAATCTAAGTTTAAATCGCATACCTACTCCTCAGATTCGAACAAAATTTATGAAATATTGATAACATGAATAACTAATTAGTTAAAAATGTTAACTTTTTTTTAAAGTATAGATTTTCTAGCAAGGCATGCAAAATAATTATACATAATATGATTTAATTAATTTGTAATTAATGTTTAAAATTACTAAGTCAGTCGGGTTGCACTTAGGAAGGATTAAATTCCAATCAGGGTTTTTTCATGTTAATGCATTTGATGATATAGCTAATTGTTTCTTAAACCAATTACTCAAAAATTAATTTTGATCCCATCTTCTTTTAAGAGAAATTTTTACCTTCTCAAAATGAATCGAAATTTTCTGAACTATTTTTGAATCCGTTGTATTTGTATTTGACTACTTCACTACTAATAAATTTTTCTTACCTTAATTAGGTATTCAAAGTATTTAAAAGAGAGAACTCTTAGTCAAATGCGAAGAAAATTACGAAGACACAGAAGTAAGCGAGGATATGAAGTTTTGTTAAAATACAAATATACCAAACATACGCCACTAAAACTTTTCGCGAAAGAAGACGATATTATACAGCTTTTTTCTAAAAAAACTTCAAAAACTTTTTCATTTAAAAAATACAATGGCTTGCCAAATAAAAATGGGAATATAGATTTTGTGATTTTTTATGATGAAAAGACATTAAATAAATGTGGCGATATAAAAAAAACTTATATTGATGGTACTTTTGATTCTGTACCAAATATTCAGGATGCCTATCAACTTGTTATAGTTTTGACAGAAATCCAAGGGAAAGTAAGTATAAATTAAATATACTTTTATTAAGCCTTGGGTTTAATCAAATCTGTAAAACTGCGAAATTTATTTATTTTCATTTCTTTTTACTATAGTATATTACGATCCTAGGGCAGAAAAGTAAAGTATGGCCCAAATCGCACGTTAATTACCTTCCGAGGCGAAGCCGAGGATGGTAAACTGCGATTTGGGTCATTCTTTGTTTATGGCCAAGGGTCGTATAAAATTTTTTCTGGTCAGCGGCCAGAAAGCACGTATTTCCCGTCCGCTGCGCGTCCGGCAAAGACGTGTTTTCTCGCCACTGATGCAGAAAAATCGTATACGACCCTGGGCCATAAAAAAAGAATGCCCCAAATCGCAGTTTACCATCCTCGGCTTCGCCTCGGAAGGTAATTAACGTGCGATTTGGGCCATACTTTACTTTTCTGCCCTAGGATCGTAATATACTATAGTAAAAAGAAATGAAAATAAATAAATTTCGCAGTTTTACATATTTGATTAAACCCAAGGCTTAATAAAAGTATATTTAATTTATACTTACTTTCCCTTGGATTTCTGTCAAAACTATAACAAGTTGATAGGCATCCTGAATATTTGGTACAGAATCAAAAGTACCATCAATATAAGTTTTTTTTATATCGCCACATTTATTTAATGTCTTTTCATCATAAAAAATCACAAAATCTATATTCCCATTTTTATTTGGCAAGCCATTGTATTTTTTAAATGAAAAAGTTTTTGAAGTTTTTTTAGAAAAAAGCTGTATAATATCGTCTTCTTTCGCGAAAAGTTTTAGTGGCGTATGTTTGGTATATTTGTATTTTAACAAAACTTCATATCCTCGCTTACTTCTGTGTCTTCGTAATTTTCTTCGCATTTGACTAAGAGTTCTCTCTTTTAAATACTTTGAATACCTAATTAAGGTAAGAAAAATTTATTAGTAGTGAAGTAGTCAAATACAAATACAACGGATTCAAAAATAGTTCAGAAAATTTCGATTCATTTTGAGAAGGTAAAAATTTCTCTTAAAAGAAGATGGGATCAAAATTAATTTTTGAGTAATTGGTTTAAGAAACAATTAGCTATATCATCAAATGCATTAACATGAAAAAACCCTGATTGGAATTTAATCCTTCCTAAGTGCAACCCGACTGACTTAGTAATTTTAAACATTAATTACAAATTAATTAAATCATATTATGTATAATTATTTTGCATGCCTTGCTAGAAAATCTATACTTTAAAAAAAAGTTAACATTTTTAACTAATTAGTTATTCATGTTATCAATATTTCATAAATTTTGTTCGAATCTGAGGAGTAGGTATGCGATTTAAACTTAGATTGAAATATATAACGTATACAATATACAGTTAAATGAACAAATATTTTAAATTTTGACTTGACCACGAATTTCAGAAAATGTCTAAATTCAGAAAAATTAATTAAGGCGAATTCGATAATAAAAAAATTTTCCTTATCATAAATGAATATATACATGTGTATGGATGGTGTGTGCACTAAAATTGAAAATGTATAGCAAATTTTGCAAATTTTAATAATTAATTTAGTTTTAAAACAAAAAAAAAATTTTTTCTTTAAAAAACTTTTATTACTCTGGATTTTTTTTCTGCTCTTTGATAAAAATACTTGGAGTACTTGTTCCTTCCATTTCAATTGCCGCATACAAATTTGTTCGGTTTTGATTTTCTTTTTGCTTTTCATAACAACCTGGCATATGCTTCGCTTTTTCACAGAATATTTCTGAAAATGTTACCTTTCCATCGCGATCAATCGTTGGTTTTAAAGTTATGCTAGCTCTTGCATGACAACCAAATCTTTTTCTTACACATTGAAAACTCCTATATTAATTAAGCAAAATGTGACAATAAATACTTTCAACACAAAGAATAATAAACAATTTATATTTTAACAAATACATCGTATCCGAAGATGTTTGTCGATCCTTATTGTATCTCAGACCATCTTTGGTAAATGCTTTTAGATTTCTCAAAGCTTCAGTCAATTGTTTTTTCAAATTTTCATTATCGTTTGCCATAATAAAAAAGTTTAATTCATAATAAAAATTAAAATTAAAGATTATTTAAAAACCAGAAGAGTAAACATGCAATTGCAAACAATTGATAATTATAATAAAAATTAAAGATTATGCAAAAACAAAAATAGTAAACATGCAAGCTCACATCTAAATATGTACTGAACTGCGGTTCATGTCCCTTTGTTTCTTATTTAACCCTGATTTACCACACCTACCCCTGCTTATTTTCCAAAAAAAATAAAAGTAAACGATTAAAAAATTGTTATTAAAAGTTCTTAATATTGACATAAATACTTATGCATGAATTGCCACTAGCGGATTTGTTTTGCAGGGTAGTAAAATATAGTGAATACCTGCACAGGATTTTTTGTTCAAGCATGTCAGAAAGTATTCATTTTGCAAAAAATAAATTTTATCACTACTGACAAACAAAATCATAAATGATCCTTGTTCATAATAACAGAATGTTTTATCCATTTTCGCAAAAATTTATTGAAAATTAATAATGTATTACGTTGAAGCTGTATTTAAGTCATTTTAATTACTGTAACTCCCTGGGTGCAGTTAGCACCCTTGTTGGCTAACAAATTTCAGCAAAAGTGTACAACATAACATAATTCATTTTTTTCATATACAAGATAAAAAAACTCATGGCCATTTAAAGACACTTATATATAAAGGAACATTTCATTTAAGAGAAAAATGTTAAAATTTAAAATTCAAGTTTTGTAGAAAAATTTTTTTATTAAAATTAAAAAATTTTACAAATCAGCTTGCTATGTCATTGTATGTATTTTAATTCATTATAAAAATAAAGAAATTAATTAACTCCAAAAAAACATATGTATAAATATAAAAATTATATAAAACATAAACATTTAAAAGACAATTTTAAATAAATAATTTTCAAATTTACTTTTAACAACTGAAATAGCTATTATATGGAATTCAAAATAAAATGATTATGCAAGAGCACAAAGGTATAGCATACCTATTTTAGAAAATTTTAATTTTTAAAAAATCTTTATCAAGAATAAAAATAAAAGCTACAAATGTTTTATTAACATAATTTTAATTAAACAAATTTATTCTTTTTTGTTTTATTTAAAAAATGTTTATTACTATTTAATGTTTACTTCTTGGAGTAACCTACAGCATGAGCGACAGGAGAAACATTCACATTTTATAAATTAGATGACTTCTAATCACCATCATTCGATTGATCAGATTCTAAGCATCTTTGACTGTATTTTCAAGATGCAACACCACATCTGTGTACTCTGTAAATGAATTTTGAATGTTAATTTTTTCTAAAATGCAATTATAATTTTTAATGTAGCTTACCAAAGAGCCATAACTCTGCCTGAAATTTTGAAACATAAAAAAATCTCTGTCCTTTTTGCAGGCATACTTATGGGAAATTATGTTCGCATTGAGTCGAGGTTCCAATATAAACTGAAATGCATCCTTTTCTTGAAATACAGCTTGCAAAAACGCATGATGGACATACTATTCTAATCCAATGACTCTATATACTCATTCGTTAAAAAAAAAATGTATCGATTCCAATAAAGATGTTTATCATGTAAAAATAATTTATCTGTAAACTGATTTAAAATAGTTATTTTAAAAATATTGCCTATTAAAATATAAATAAACAAATTTTACATACTTTAGTCTTGAGTAATTTGGAGAATACAAGCAAATGAATGAAGCAAAGAACGTATATCCCAAAATGATGCCATTTAACAGTAACGACTTCACCTGTGCATCCTTAGCTATCCATTATATGGCACTGGTTTTAATAAATTCTTCGTACACCAAATTACTTTGCACTCCGAGTTAAATAATAGCAAAAGTTAAATTTTAAATGCAAATTCAAAATAAACATTAAGGCTCAATAATTCAAAATAATCTTGCACGTATAACTGAATAACTATAAGTCCATTTGAGAACATGCACTGACACTTCATTATGCACTTATTACTTAAACAAGTCCAATGGATAGATATTTATTTTTTGCCAGCACTTAAAAACTTTACTGTTGCAAACTTAACTGGTACATGATGCATGTAAAGCATAACGGAACAGGCATAAACTCCATAAACTCCAGCTCCAAACTTCCAAACTCTAATTCAAAGCACCGATAAATGATTTACTGAACTATATTTGTAGCTGAACAGTTCAAAACAAATAGCAGATTTAATAATATTAGGAATAATTGTTCCCAAGAACAAGCTAAGTAACATCAATCACAGATTTATTAGCCAAAACTGAAGCGATTACTATCACAAACTCTTTAATACTTGTCCGTACATCAAATCAGCTGCTATAAAGTATACGGATATTGTATTTACATGCATCGAAAGATAACATACAGATCAATGACACACTCAGCTTGCAATGACACACTCAGCTTCATAAATTTAAAGAGTCTGAATAATTTCCACTTCTCACTCTTTATTAATTGTCCTCTCTTTCACTTAAAATATATTTGGCGTACTTCATGACTATTCTATTTAAAATGTACAACAACTTTAGTAAATACTAAGTCACTTGACGAGTTAAACTCTATGGAGTATGCTGCAGCTTAAGCAACTCCAACGTAGATGTTCAAGTATATTCGGTGACTCAAATACTTTTATCTTCACATACTGTATTTTAAATTGGACCATCATAAATTATCAATTTACTAAAAAACTTGACATATACTGAATGACATTCATAACTTTTGTACCCTAATGCGTGAATATTATAAAGTGTATTAAAAGTTCTATATTTTAAGATTTTGAAGAAAAATAATTACCTTAAGAAAATGCCAAGTGATTCAGGTACATCACAATTGGAAGTATATTAATCTTGGCCACTGGTGTAATAAAAATTGAATTACTAACCTATTTCAAGCTCCAGTAAAAACTTTTTATTTTATGTAAATATAATAAAATATTATAGGTTAATTAATAATAATAAAGTTTTTAAATCGATTATTTTATCCGCTCTATACTTAATAATTATGTTTTCATTATTAAATTTTTATTAAAATACATAATTATTGAGCATTGAATTATATTTTTTTCTAAGTCAACTTTTTATACTGCTGCACGCTGTCGCTTCCATAATTATAATTTTACATTTTTTTTGCTGTTGCCAACTTAACTCCACTTTTATCCCCTCCAAAATTTCGGAACATTTGGCCTAACCTCATACATGTATATGTAGAGTCGGGGTAGTATACATCTTACATAGTATATATATAAGATGGGCCGCTAGATGGCAGAGAAAGAAACGCCCGTGTTTAAAATGTTACTCGCTCGACGGAGTTAGTTAAATTTTCCAGTGTAAGTATATTACTCGGAAAAATTTTATTTTATTTTTTATTTTTACTCGCATTTTTTTTTCTCGTTTATTTTTTTCTTGTTTTTCAAATCAGATTTAAATAACATATCTACTTATACTTATAAATTAATGTAAATATTTACTCAGAATATTCAGAATACTCAGAATACTCAGAATACAAATTATTTAAAAATTGGTTATGAAACTAATTTACATATATATTAAATATATTTTCATAAATTTAAAGCAGAAAATTTTTAATTACAAAACTAATTAAAAATATTTCATATCAATAATTATTATGAAATATTTAACATTTATAAATGTTTAAAAATTATTTAGAATTGACAATATGATTATAAAAATCACGCCATTGACCGTAATTACAGAAATTAAACTGTGGTACATGTTAAATTTTTGGAATTACTTGTCCAATAAGCATTACATATGCATGGACGCGGTATCTTGTTGAGGTCATTTTAATGTAATATATGGGTGCGATCGACTTCTGGAGGGAATCTTCATTGTGTTCGTGATTTTTTAACTTCGGACACTATAAATAGTACGATGTTGCATAGCACCTTAAAATGCTTGCAGGAAACCATTAAGCAAATTAATGAAGTTAAAATTGACATAAATAGAGAGTATAAATTAACTAATAAAATATCTTTTAACCTATGGTACGATTTTCTCAAATCAGAGTTATAATCTTTTAATTTATTCGACATGATCGATCCTGCTGCTACTACATCTACCTATACGCATGAAGAAAAAGAGAGAAGAAATATCAAAGTCAGGGATACTATAATTAATAGGATCCATAACTACTATCACAAGCAAGTAGCTGACATATCAGATCCTAAGAAAATCATCGAATTTTTGAAAGAGTATAAAAAAATAGAATCGAATACGTCGAACTCAGCAATAAGACAGCGTCTACAGAATATACGTATGCATCCAAAAGAGAAAGCTGCAGAATTTATTAATAAATTCGAATCAATTTTAAGAGATGGAGTCTCAAATGATGGAGCTGATCCTATTACTCCAGGAGAAAAAAGATCATATTTCTATAATGCAATCAAAGACGTTGTTAAAAATCTGAACAATTTATGCCTCTTGTATAAGCTCAACGATTCAGAACAGAAGGAAATGGGTTACAAAGAACTGAAAAACACACTACTGTCGTTTGAAGCTGAGAAATCATTAGACAATGAAAATAAACCCAGAACTGAAAATAAAATCAAAGCAAATCTGGCTAATGCTAAACAGTTTCAAAACAAGCCCAATATTGAAAAATGCTTTAGGTGCTCCAAATATGGGCACTTAGATATTGTTTGTCCTCTAATAGAAAAAGGACAGTATTTTTGCTACGTCTGTAAGAAAATTGGAACTCACAAGGGTAAATAAGAATGCAGATTCAGTGCGGATTACAATCCTAGATATGATCCAAATCTCAAGTCCAACGGCAATAATAAAGGTGATAAGAAATTTAACAATCAAAAACAAGGTGTTGGTAAAGTTAACCAAAAATCAAATGGACGTCATCATCCATACAATAGAAGCAATAACCCGGAGTCACGTACACCTACGGCTAATGCGGCAAATACATCCGGCGCTTCAGGTAATTTATTAAATTATGATAAATATTCAGATAATATTACTTTTATTGCGGACTCAGGTGCCACAGAGCACATAATTAATAAAGGGTTAATTTTATCTAATTTTGAAAAATGTGAAGGCAAAATTATTAAGAGTGCAAATAAAAAGAAAAAAGCGGATATTACAATTGATGGCAAAGGAAATTTATTTTTAAAGTCAAATTTTGACTCAAATCAAAATATAGAATTAACTAACGTCATAGCCGCTAAAGATATTGCCAACAATTTACTATCTCTTAGAAAATTCGCAGAAATAGGATTAAGCATTTATTTAGATAATATAATTCTAAAAATATATGATAAAGAAACAAATCAAGAA
>JAKSXM010000189.1:0-21177 GCA_022575985.1 Anagrus nilaparvatae | reverse complement strand
ACTCGTTTATGATTCAGTACCAATAGATTGCTTTTTCGTTTAATGCCAATTCAGTTTCAGACCAATTACATTCAGAACACATACTCACGAAAGCAAATAGAGATATGGGAGAAGAAACAATATTTTTATTTATTGAGTCTACCTATTCCTGTGGTTGTCACGTTTAGGAGCAAAATATAACAGCGCTTGAAATGAATACTCATTGAATCAAAATGGGAAAAAAAACATTCACGATGGATGTTTAATTTTGGTATGTTTGAATATTGGTTCTCATATATTCTATTTTTCTCGTATTAATTGATTGCATTGAGGAGTGATTCGAGCTACACATGTCTGTGTATAAAAGCTTCTCATAATCTTCATTTCACCTCCATGTTAATAATATTTTCATTCTATGAGAAAAAAATGGTCCCTTAATCATAATTCTATTATTTTTAATTAATGATTGATAATGGGCCAGTTTCTGAATATTTCGTCTCTACACATTTTCCATAGTATAGCCTTACGTAGCTCAGTCCATATCATTAGCATTTTTCAAATGCATTGTCATTGTTCAATGTAATCATTGTTCTAGTGAATAGGATATATTATTAATGCTATCATTGTTCTAGTGAATAGGATATATTATTAAATGTTTAACATATATTTTGAACTTTCTAAACATTTATTTGATCACAAATAAACTTATATTCAATGAGCATAACACCTATAGCACCAGGTTAATTGCATTACTAATTAAAATTGATTTTATAATATGATTCCCTTATTGATTCAGTCTTCTTTCATATAGTGGATGAAGTATATTGGTCCTAGTCTTATCCATTCAACATCCTGAATCATTGTTATCAAGTTCTGATGAATCCTATTATATTAAGCGAGCAATTTCTATATTTATATATATTTATATCTGGTTATTTATGTTCAACGGATCTCGAAAACAGCTCTAACGATTTTCACGGAATTTGGAACATAGTAGGTTCATGATATAAAAAATCGATTGCACTAGGTCTCATCCTTGGGAAAACTCGCTAAACGACATTAAAAGGATAATAATCCTTGGCTGGAACATCTGTGGATAGTAAAAAGTGAGTGAGCGAGTGAGTATGTGAAAAATCAAAATATCGCATCCTCGAAATTCATAAGATGAAAACATATTGCCAGCTTTGAAATAATTATAAACATGATCATTTTTAAGAATTGTGTTCTGTCTATCAATTAATAATAAAAATAACGAGCGAAGCTCGGTGCCCCAATATTTGATGTAATACGTGCATGAAGTGTATCAAGACTTAACCTATTTCGGACAATGTGTAACCCTATCTAAATTTGGGAGAGGAATAGCACAAGGATATCTTATTTTTTCTCTCCCTATCATTCTGATGATGTACTTATTGTATAAATGAATGAATTGAATGAAGCTGTTGTTCAACCCATGGTAAGATTCACTTTGAACTGTCATAATCTATTCAATGGGAGGCGTTTACGTTATTTTCTAGGAATTCTGACAGTTTAAAGTGTCAGAATTAACAGCCATTTACAACAATCTTACTGATGCATAAAATTCAGCAAATTTATGTCAGCTTCAGTGGCGTAACTAGTCAGAATGCGCCCCAATGCTAGTATTCCTGTGCGCCCCTATTCGTAGACTCATTCACCCCCCCCCCGCCACCACCCCAAAAAAAACCTCTCATACGAAACTAATGACATTTCTTTGCACTTCCACACTCATTTGATACTGTTTCGCTACACACGGCATTTAGTCCAGTCAACGAAGGGTTATAGAGGGAAAAAATTGAAAGGCAATTTTTGACCCCGCACTCCTGTTTAGGGTAGTAAGGAGGTAAATATATCGAAAGTCCCCACTCTTACCCCTGTGCTAAGGGGGTGAAGGTGGTTCAATTGTACCATTTTTTGGTTTCTTGCATAAATCTCGAAAACTATGCATCTTATGGACATGACTATTTCATACAAAATTAAAGCTTAAATAACTTCCTACAATATTAATTTATCGTAGAACAGTCAGCTTATAGCAACTTGGTTGCACATGATAATAGTATATTTCGCACCTAGGGCCGAAAATGAGATTTTTCCGGCTCGAAATCGGTTTTCAAGTCCGAGGCCGTAGGCCGAGGACTAGAAAAGATTGAGAGCCGGAAAAACATTTTTGCCCATGGTGAGAACGTTATTTTTCGCCACACAGAAAAATAAACAATATAAATATGAGAATAATTTATTGTTTATTAGGCACTTCCGAAAGCAAAACAGGAAGGTCATAGCTCTAGCAAATCTGAGGTAATCTGAATATCAGGAAATTGTCCAAGTATTTTTATTTTTTATTCTGATTTGTCTAAATAACCTAAAAGATTATGTTCAATTATGTAAGAGGTTGAGTTTATACTTTTTATTCTTCCAAATGACAATAAGATGATATTATTATGAATGTTTTGATTCTTGAATAATAAACACAAATAATGAAAAGTTTTTTGATCAGCTGTTTTAGCACACTTGAAATTTGGCCAATCTGAATGTCAACGTCAACAATGCTTGTTGTCGTTGACTTCGGAAGTTTAGGTTAGAAGTTCTATCCTACTCTGAAAATTGAATTTGAATAGTTTATAATATATATATTATCTGTATTTTATTCATCCAAATAAAATGATAGTATCTTATTGCAGAATACTTATTCAATTCTAGAAGCATAAACTGATTCCGTTTCATAAACCATTTTGTAAACACGTTCACATCAAATCAGAATCAGCTGACTTCAAGGTTATTTTACAGCCCTAGGGCCGTAAAACTTTTACCGGCCTGGTCAGAAAACAATCATTTTCGGCCTCCATATGACGCACGAAAACCAGCTCATTACATCCAAGTGGGGCGAAAACATATTTAACCTTTTTCTAGAAACAGTGACATCAATTATTAGATACAACTAGAGCCCTGTAGCGGAGAATATAGTCAGCATCAGTACCGTCAGCTTCATTAGCATTATTAGTATCATCATTATCAGTATTATCATTATCAATATCATCATTATCAGTATTATGAAAATCATCAGTGTGAGTATCATCAGTATAATGAAGCACCAGTTTCTATGAGGCTATTCAATCAATGCCCGCTGAGTATGGGGAATATGACCACCCACAGCCAAGACCAGCCAGTCCATGAACTAACTAGACAATGCACTTACATAATATTGGATATCTCTTGCCACACAACCCTTGTCACCCATCGACGAGTGCTTCAAATGTTATTGCAACTGTGTGGTCCATATAACCTCTTCTCCTAGTAGCTCCATAGTGTCTCCTTGGCTCAATTTCCAAGGTCAAGTGTTTAGGAACGATACTTTTCACAAAGTTTGAAGACACTTCTCAGAATTAAATTTAATTCATTTATTCACAAACACATATTCACAAACACAAGATAAATACAAATAAAGAAATAACCACAAAATACAAGAACAATCACAATGAAACAAATAAGAGAATAGTGGTTCAAAAAAGAGGGAGAAATGAAGGGTTTTCCAACTATGTTTAATTGATTGGGAAGTTTTTTACGATACTGTAGTTTGGAAACTACTACAATTGATAATGTGTCATTGATTTAATTTTAACAAAATGATCACAGTATATACTAGTAATTCTGTGAACTGTAGACCTCACGCAGTATACTCCACAAGTACCTGATTATAGACCTTACAGCAATAGACTGGCTTCTCCACACATCTGTGTAATCACTTGTCAGCTGATTTATGATGAATAATTCTATAGTCTGAATTTTACTACAATATTGGCGTATGAAGGAGGCTCTTTCTTCCTTTTATATTATCCTTGAAATACAATATTTCCAAAAACCTTGTATATACGTCGACGCGCAATTAAAAAAGGAACATACGTGTCAAATTCAATGAAAATCTATTACCGCGGTTCGCCGTAAATGCGCAACATATAAACATACAAACATTTGAACATTCAAACATTAGGAGAAATGCCAAACCGTCGACTTGAATCTTAGACCTCACTTCGCTCGGTCAACAAAAGAAGCTCTGACTCTCACTGGAGTGGAGAAGGATTGAACTGGGTTGATAGTGTAGATTTTGTAGATCACTACAACTATTACGAATACAATTACTATAATAATTTATGATGAGTGTCGCTGTTTTCAATCTAACAAACCGATCACACTATATAAGTCACTTAGCTCTGCATTGTACTATGAGTTAAACTTGAGCCTAATACATACTGTACAAGAAGTGAACAAAGCTTGAAAAAAATCCTGTGTAATGAATCCAATAACAGTCAGAATCGATCAGTGGGTCATCAATCAGAATCAGAATCGAGTGAAAATAAGGAACAAATCATCGTTATTTTGTAGATTTTCATGAACATAATGAATATTACGGAGATTCAGTTGGGAGAGTTATCAAAGAACCCCCATGAGGGATTGAGCTGTGAACAGTCATTGAAAATATTCATAACAACGGCATCTCAACTACTTGCAAAGCTTGCAAATATGTCAGTGTAAACATTCAAATGTTTTGTGGATAAATGGAGAGTTTTTAAATTCATCAAGTAAGAGTAATCATAAGTACTAAACATAAGTGGTAATGTGTAATATAATCGTGGAATGAGGCTCGAATATTGAGATTAATAAAAACAATATAAAAACTTGTAGTAGTCTACCCTTTATTAAAAACTTTAAAATATTCCAAATTAGTAGCCCATATAAGTGAACTGATTCTTGAATATTGAGATATCTGACTTGTGATTCTTCCTTCAAACGCTTCATTGATAAGGGAATAAATAGAGACTATAACAAGAATAGCTGATGAAATAACACACAACAAAACATGGTTGATTGATTGTATAACGGAATAAAAAGAGACTGTAACAAGAATGGTTGATGAAATAACACACAACAAAATATGGTTGTTTGATTGTAAAAGGGAATAAAAACAGAATGTAACAAGGATGGTTGGTGGAATAACACATAACAAAATATGTTTGATTGGGATGGTTGAGACTATAACAAGAATTGGTTGATGAATTATTTAAATTTTATCCTGGTAGAATGAGAATAAAGGATGAACAATAGAATTTTTTTTTATCATCGAACAATTTCCAATCCACAATCCATTAAAGAGGTAGAATATCATAATTTCTTTCAACAAATCACCTTTCTGTAATCTATCAATAGCTAATGAGGATTTCTCAGAGGAAGGTTAATTGGCTGAGAGAAAGTGTTGAGTTTCATTGAACTTTTTAGGGAAAAGCAGAGTTTTGCAGCTCCGTTTAGAAATGAATGAGAAAAGCCCCGTAATTTCATTCTCTCCCAAAGGAGAGATAAGAACTCGTGAAATCTCGACCGGATGTGAATAGTTATTTTAATTCTCCCTCAAGACTGCAGCGATTCCATTATGAATCTGAGTAGGAGGAGCGGTTTGAAACGCTTTCATGAGACTGGAAGGGGGAACTAATTGAAGGCTACTGGATAACAGCTTGGGATTCGAAGAATTTATAAGAAGAAAATTGAAACTACCTTTTTTCCAAATTGTCAGGAAGTGATTTCCCAACTAATACGTAGTTGCTTGATTCATATATATTAGGGGAATCGGAGTTCATATAATTAGGGGTAAGTAAATAGTAAGTGCATGGTAATAAATAGTAAGTGCAGCAGAGAAGCATGAATGGATTTGGTACAAGAACAAATAAATTTTCCCAAAAGTTTTCGAAGTTACACAACGATAAATAATAGTAAGTTTTCACAATAGCTTCCTGCCTGTTGGAAACTATGGATAGAACTGTATAGGCCTATGAAGAGTAAACTTGAACTGTATGTGAATCTGAAATAGGTACTAATAACTTAATAACTTCTTTGTGAGTAATTCCAAGTAGAATAAAGTTTTGCGCTTCTTACGTCAAATCACATGATCATCAAGTTTAATTTTTCTCAATCTCTCCCTAATTTTTCGAAAATGATCCAGAATAGTAAGCCTTAGCTATATAATTGAATTATTGAATTGAATGTATCGCTTAATTCTCTTCTAAATAGATTTCTATTATTGAACTACGATTCATCTATTCATTGACAATAGATAAAATCCATGTGTAAACAACATGCATTCGCCCAAAACTGCTGTTAACCTTAATTTTTTTCAAAAATTCAAAAAATTCAAAAAATTCAAATTTATTTATTTACCAATTCACTAGAAATTCACAAAATAACACTTATCAACTAATATACATTGGTGTGGCTGGAAAAAGAAGCCTTGAGCTCCAGCCACGAGTTCGAAAATATTCTTTAAATTATTTGTACATTTGCCGTGATAATATTCTAAAATACAAACTAAAAGATAGTAAACCAAAAACCAAAAATATGTATAAATAAAAACAAAAATCAATTCTTGAATCAAAAATCAACAAGCCCAATAATAGAAATAGGTAGGCTAATATAGAAATTATAATAATAATAATAAAAAAAAAAATCTTTTTTCAGGTAATCAAAAAAAAACCAAGTTTAAATTGAGCGTGTTAAAAACAAGTTATAATTATAGTAATTTAGTTTTCGATTTTAAAAAAGTAATTCTCTTTTACCCAGGATCTTATTTTATTTAATTTATTACTTGTAATTTTATCCCTAATGAAATCGTCTGGTATTCTATTTATTAGCTTATCGCTCTGGAACTTGAATTGATGATTGCTGGTTGTCAATGCAGTGAAATTTATACTGTAAGCACTTACACTTGCTGGTCTTAAATAAGTATTAAATATATAAGTATTAAATATATACTCGCTGGTCTTAAATATAAGTATTGAAATAGTAGATAGTAAACGACCGAATAGAAAAATATCATCACTATGATGAAAGAAGTCATAATCAACTCTTCTAGTGTTCATTCTACGGAAGATATTAGCACATTTTCCAATGAAACCATTATGACCCCGCGTGTGTAATTTATTCGTTTTATTCGATCAATACACTTAAGTAATGATATTTGTTCTGTGAAGAAGAAATCACTTTTGGGATAGGAAAAGTAAGTAATGTAAGGAATAGTGGGATGAGAAACGTTGATAAACAATAATGGAGAACTATAAGAAGAATGAGGAAGTCAAATATTCAGGTTACGATGAGTAGGCTCTGGGGAGGAAACAAGGGAGAAAGCAGAATAATTTGATGGATTAGAAATACGAGGATGAAGTGGAGTGAAAAAATATTCTGAACACACACGCAACCGCGGAGCCTTACGCAAAATCTCAATCAACGTCTCTTATCTTATTTAGATATCAGCATTTCAGTCTACTTGGGATAACGCCGAAAGTCTGACTTATCCACTTCAAACCACCAAAAGCAAGTGTGCAAATCCTTCTAGGTTACTGCATGAATAAAATTCGAGAGAATTCCGTATTATTCTGCATATTTGGCGGTCTGTCGATGGAAATATGAGCAATCAAAAGAGACTGGCATCGCGTGTCTGTCGATTCCGACATTCCTGCGAATATTCTGGAAATGTCTCACCGTTCCACGCAACCGATTTGACGAATGTCGATTCCTCAATGTAATGCGCCGAGCTGTTGTTTTAAAATATTATCGGCCATCTTTGATGTGGCAGTTTACATTAGTAGGTCTGAGTCGGGTTGGTGGTGTCATGCATTTACACACGCATGACTACGGTGAAACTCCAGGGGTCTCGTGGGTAATTGGTAACAAACATTGTCTATGAGGTAACATTATCTAAACTCTTTTATATTGTGAGTGTGATACATCAATAAGACGAGACTTTACAAACATAGACAGTGGAACCTATCAAGGGACCGCTCAAAAATGTTCTATTATGGGGTCTGTACTGAATCGAGGTGTACTATATCAAGGCAGAGAAAACTTCTATAATGCTGTATTCTGTGATCAAGGTTGAAACCTATGAGAACGTTTCAAGGGACTTTAGAGAAAATGTACTATAGTTTGTTTAGTATATATCGAGATTTACGGGGTACTATATCGTAGTTTACTGTACTTTGTCTGCATGGGTACTAGCTGCAACTATAAAATTGGCTGCAACTATAATGTAATTCATTGTCCAGTATTCCACTTGGGGTAAACTCTCATTCTAGGCCTAAACTAAATCCATAGAGAAACGATAGGATAAGTAGATATCCCATGGTATAGGGCGTTTATGTCGCAACTTTTACTGTTATCTCAAGCCGATAGTTCACGTAGTTCTTTCCCATGCAGCTGTGTGACGCTGGTAGCCTCTCAAATTGTGCCGTTCATACACTCTCACTCCAACAAAACAGTAAAAATTGACAATAATCGACAGTAATTGGCTTGAGATAACAGTAAAAGTTGCGACATAAACACCCTATACCATGGGATATCTACTTATGCTATTTTTTCTCTATACTATAACATACTTTGAGACTATTTGCTTACGTTGTAGAAATATAGAACAGCTTATAGAATTGCAATAAGGAAGTGAAATTCTTGAAAGTTATAAGCTTTTTCCATTATATTGTTGACTTCATCTTCTGGTTATAATTGAAATAATAATGAGTTCTATCTCTGGATTTCTCATATAATATCAATCTGTCTTTCATTTCATTCAGTATTAATCAGAAATATCTATATCAGAGAATATAATATTGTGACATTGGAAATGCAGACTATAGTCTATCATAATATTCACTGAATTCTAAGATCACAAATCTTCGGAAACATTAGTTTTTAATAAATAAAGTCTAGTTGATAGAAGCCACCAGTAGTAACGCCTCAAATGGTTGATTAGTCTGCTCAAATGACTAGGCTTGCTGGATAAGGTATTTTCCGTTATTGCTGCTCCCAATAATGGGCGTCCCGTGTCTCAGCCAATGATAGAGGCTTCTCCGATTACGTTCAACCGGTAATCGGCCAATCAGAGGCTTCCTCCGTCATAAACAAAGCCACCATCTCATATCACATTCTACAGAACAGTACTGTGTTTTTCTTGAAACGGAACCACTCTTTGACACAAAGCAAAGAAGCTGAAGTAAATTTATAATAATAATACTGAGGGTGATGCCCAAAGTTAGTAGAAAGATTGAACGACGATGTATTTGAAGCAACAGTGAGTAAACTGTATGCTTAGTGTGGTTACTCTATCACTTTTTTTTACTTTCCTTGCCCTACTACCATAGGTAAGGAAAGTATTGCTTTCCAAAAAAAATTAAGGTACCCTAATTTCAAGTTTTCTATACGTTTCAAGGTCACCTGAGTCCAAAAACATGATTTTTGGGTGTTGGTCTATGTGTGTGTGTGTGTGTGTATGTGTGTATGAGTGTGAACACGATAACTCCATTCCTAATTAACCGATTGACTTGAAATTTTAAACTTAAGGTCCTTATACCATGAGGATCTAACAATAAGGAATTCAAAATGGCGGAAAAAATGGCGGATAATTACTAAAAAACCATGTTTTTCACCGTTTTCTCGAAAACGGCTCTAACGATTTTCTTCAAATTTATACCATGGATAGCTATTCATAAGCCCTATCAACTGAAATGAGTCTCATTTCTGGGAAAATTTCAGGAGCTCCGTAATATTCTTGAGAAAAATGGCGGATAATGACTAAAAAGCCATGTTATTCTTGGTTTTCTCGAAAACGGCTCTAACGATTTTCTTCAAATTTATACCATGGATAGCTATTTATAAGCCCTATCAACTGACACGAGTCTCATTTCTGGGAAAATTGCAGGAGCTCCGTAATATTCTTGAGAAAAATGGCGGATAATTACTAAAAAACCATGTTTTCCACGATTTTCTCAAAAATAACTTGACCGATTTTTTTCAAATTCATACCCTGTATAGTTATTTATCAGCTCTATCAACTGGCATGAGTCTTCTTTCTGGGAAACTAATGGGGGGTACCCCATCCTTGAGAAATAAACTTAGTAACCTCCTTCTCGTGCATGAGGTAGGTAGGTAGCGCAGTTCATAAAAAGAACACAAAGTCGAGTTATTTCATCTGTAGAACAGCTGTTTCGACGACTTTAAAAAAATGACGACTAAAAAAATCATCGAATTTCACAGTTTACACAAAGGAAAAAGTACTCTGAAAACAATTATATATAAACATATTATACAGAAGTCTGATCGTAGTTTCAAATATGAGCAAGGAAAGTTGTGTGAGTGTACCACACCAGATTTTTACTACACGTGACGTCACGTTGGCGTTCCCCCCACCACTTCGAATCTTACACCTGTGAGTGATCAAACTTCTGTCTACTAACGTTGGGTGATGCCCACATAAGCTTTTAGGCTTTTGCGTGGGTAATGAATGAGAGGGATGATGATGAGAGATGACGACTACTTTTTTGGTAGTCGGGACCGACGAATTATCGTCTCCTCCGAAAGATGGCCGTATTTATGTAATATTGTGCTGTGGTCAAAACTTTTTGTCTCGGTCGAGATTTGAAGTTTTTCAAAGAAACTGTGCTATTTGAATCTGTACCACGGTATAGACACTGTTAAAATGAATAATTATGGATGATAAATAAGTCTGGATGGAAGAATAAAGGGTACGAGATTGTTCATTCTATGAGATTACTCACCAATATTCACTTGAATAACGTGAACTTTCAAGTTGAATTCATTAATCATAACTATAATCAAAACTATCCACAAAAATGTGAAATATATTAATATCAAAGTATATTTTGCTGAAAATGATTTTGTGTTACGCCTATCTACAGCAGATAGAATTGGTACCTTAAAACAGAATTCAGATGTTCATAAATATTTTACACGTGGTAGTAGAAATCCATTCATTGAACATCATAGGTTAAAATTTTCAGATAAGAGTCCGATTGTTTATGGCTTGCAACTTTTCAGCAAGCTGCCTAAAAATTTGTCAAAGCCAAGTAGGCCTAATTTTAAGAGAGATTTGTATGCATTTCTGGTTGACAAGGCATATTATAGTGTTGAAGAGTTTTTAAATGATAGGGTGTTATAATTTGTTCAACTGTAAAATTGCAGTTATTTTTTGTATGTAAAGTGTAGAAAAATGTTATAATTTATGCGACGTGCAATATTTTTGTAAGCTTCTTTTATTCTATTTATTTATTTCATGTATTTTTCAATACCTGTTGACATGGCCAGTTGTAAAGTGTTTTGGCTTAATAAAATTGAATTTGAAATTTGAAATTTAATTAGATTGCACAAGATGCTGAATTCCACGTTGATGGATGCTGGATTCCATGATGGACTGCAATTGATTATTATCAATCTTTATAACTATTGAGATTGAGATTTCAATAACTTGGATCCCAATTAAACGATATTCAATTCTCGAAACATAGTAGACTGCTGTAGTGTACAGATTATTATTATACTGTCAGCAATTTTTATGGGTAACATGAATGCTTCTTATTCAACTAATTCTGACAGTTTTCTTCTATATAAAATTATCATCCGTGAATTTCTTCATTCTATAATTTAGCAGAGCGCCGTTTCAATAATGTTTTCTGATATTAAAACCTGCGATGAAAATAGTTGTACGATGGTCGAATTTTTATGTCAAGCTTTCAGTATCGATTGCGCACTATTGGCGTGCAATGACAATACTGTAATTTGTTTTGAAGGGCGTTTTTACAGAAACAGTGCGTGCTCTGTCACCGTTACATGCTCTGTCACCATTACGGTTGCGTCTGTTCTGCGGTGATTGTGGACGAATTCGCAGCGCTCGGCCAACTTTTAAAATCACGCCCTTCGGTCGCTAATTACTGGCTGTGCGCCCTAGAAACTATGAATCATTGCACGCGGCTAGATTTTTGTGACAGGCGATGCTACTTTGACAACACTGTGCTGCTTAGATATCACAGCAAAACAACATAAATCCGCTGTCAGATGGTACTTGCTTGAAGAAGGGGGAACCGAAATAGGATTTATTACCACTTAAATACTTAATTGAGCAATGATCACATTGGAGAGAATATAAATTATTACATGTTTATAATTCGTGAAAGATTTAACAATTTAATTCATTCGGTTTTATCAGCTGTGCTGAATAATAAGTTTTATTTTTCTGGCTCTAAATTTTGTAAAATTACGTGAAAGTGTTTCAATTATTAGTGATTCAAGTGTAATATTTTTGTTATCTTTCCAGTTTATCAACCTTCAAGATTCAAAATTCTTAGTTTTTGTTTTTTTTTAGTGAAAAAGGACTAAATTTCAGAAAAGTGGAATCATAACCTCATTTTTGACTTTTGAAATAATATTATCTAAATTTGGGAGAGAGATAGTACAAGGAGTATCCTTAGTTTTTCTCTCCCATTCAGTGCTTTCTTGTAAAAATCAGAATTAGAATAAGATTATTAGATTATTATTTCTCCATCAAGAAACAGTTGTAAGGGACACTGCATGGAAAGCTATACTTGTGTTCTAGAAAAAAGATCTATTCTTGATTTAGGAGCCCAATGACACCAGAATGGAACAAAATATTATTGATTCAAATTTATACATAATATATTTGAACAACGAAAACTTCGCTTAGATTTAAAGCTGATTAGTTTCTAGTTTATCAAAGGTGAAACCAGCTTATCTGAATTATTACAGCATATCAAGCTTATCACAGCTTGTCACAGCTCATCTATCTCATTACAGCTTATCACAGCTTATCAAGCTCATGATACCACTAGTCTAGAACAGTCTTTATCAACCTCTCAATTATTTAACTCAGTTCATTGAGCTTTTGTTAAACTTGTAGCTGTATTGACTATAGAATTTCAAATCTAGAATTGAAAGTTGAATTCATTCCAATTCATAAGTTTCATCCCATTTTATAAGAATAGAATAGAAAAGAATTTTATTGTCCTTAATACACAATTACATCGAATAATAAACACTTTACATTTTATCCAATGAAGTAACACGCATTATTATTCTATGGTTGACAAAAATTCATTAGGCATGGCCGAAGCCGTCAGCCAGAGTTGGTAGATAAAGATAATAGTTTTCCGTATCTAATCAAGATAAAAAGTTTGATACATTTCAGCAATTGTCATTGATTCCGGTACTCTATACAAATATATAGTTATAAGCCTTCTATTACCATGAACTATTATTCAACTATAAAATTGAAAACAAAGTTTATTCTCATTTACAAGATAAGACTACTAAGACAAGATAACACCAATAACAAATACAATATATTACGGAGAAGCCTAGGTAAAGAATACAAACTATTTAACAGTTTAAAAATTGAATTCATAAATAAGGAAATTTCTATATGTTCCCGCTGATCTTAAATACCCCTCCAACCGCACCCAGTCTTCCCCGTATCCCATTTTACTATTAATTGGTGTCTAGAATAATGATATATTAATTTCTAGATAATAGAGAATAGAATCAAACCTTCTTCCATTATTCTTATATCCAGAAGTTAGTAGATCGAGAGAGTCGAAAATGTTCTCAAGGCTCTCTCTCCCTGCATTAAGAATTCACTCTCAATCGTCATGTACGTTGCAGATCGATTTTATTTATATCATCAGGTTCTACATACTTCATGTTTCATATTCAATTAACTGAAAGTCAATGTGCTTATTGTGCTTATTGCAAAAACCCAACCTGGCGCTGCCCATACCGTTGATAATCAGCCGTTATTACTCATTTGGTCTTTTGAACAGATGATCTTTATTGATTTCTCAATCAAAAATTACTTCAGTGAAAATAACTTTTAAAATTTATGGGAGATAATAACCATAGAGAAACGATAGCATAAGTAGATATCCCATGGTATAGGGCGTTTATGTCGCAACTTTTACTGTTATCCCAAGCCGATAGTTAACGTAGTTCTTTCCTATGCAGTTGTGTGACGCTGGTAGTCTCTCAAATTGTGCCGTTCATACACTATCGCCCAACAAAACAGTGGAAATTGAAAATAGTCGACAGTAATCGGCTTGAGATAACAGTAAAAGTTGCGACATAAATTCCCTATACCATGGGATATCTACTTACGCTATTGTTTCTCTATGTAATAACTTTATGAACGTGACCCATAATTATCTTCCCTCTTCAAGGCTTCATGGATTAATCCTTTCCTGTTCTAATAACTTGAACGCATTGCATTATAACTGCTTTTAACAACTATCCCATTTGATAATATTGTGCTTTGCAACCCTTCCTTCAACTATCCATCATCTTTGCTACTCAGTCACCCTGTCATTCTCTCTCTTCATCTTTAGATATCTTCTCTGTCTCTCGCTCCATCAATCCTCCTTCTCTTTTCATCTCTCTTTCCTCCCACTCCACCATCTTATTCCTCTTCCTCCTCGTTCATGGTCTACCTGTGATTATTAACGCTTGATATTGTGTAATGCATACCTCCATTGAATCGGCTCCGGTAATTAATCCGTATCCATTAATATCAATTGTATTCTGTCAGTACCCGTACTGAACCCTATTATGTAATTCTAGCACCGGCAGACAGAATAGTTAACACGCTTCTCATATCTGTGAATCATTGAAGATAATGAGATTAATTGCCGAGAAATTCATCCGATTTTGATAAAAAAGCTAGTTAGTATTCTGCTACACAACTATATTGGATGATAAAATTAGTGAAACCAAGTCAATAGCGTGATAATATTCCATTGGGTAGAGTTCTACTTGAAGAATAAAATTTCCAATCCATTGATCATTTCTATAATTTTTTAAATGGAATATTAAATGGAAATGAATGTCAGATTATAAAATTATCTTTGGTGTATTTCAATAGTTTGGTTGGATAGAATCCATTGATCCACATATTATTATCTACAATAATATTATTGTAGATAATGATTGATAATGATGATAATAATAATTTATTATTACTATTGAATTTTGTAAAACTTTCAAGTAAAAGAGTTTCTGTTTGGCATGGAAATGTGCAGTACCAGCACGAAACGGTCGTCGCCACATCAAAGAATGTGAGTGTTTTTTCACTTTAAAGTTTTACAAAATTTAATAGTTATAATAATAGTGGAAACAAGATGGAGAGCCAACAACGAATAATTTATAATAATTAAATAAGAATTTATCAATACCAAAATGGTGAACAATAATCGTATGAACATCATGACCGTATTCAATGAATCGCATTGATTGAAACTGATTCTGAACTATCATGAGATCAACTATCTCTGGAGCTTCTAATAAAATAATTCTATTTGGAGAGTTCATGAATGGGGATGTGATTGACCAGCATGTTAGATACAATGTTAGATACGTAGGATATTGATGGTTTTCATGATGATTAGATATTGTTACAAAAAGGATTGAGAGAACCAATATTATTGTCACAACAATCCATTGAATTCGTCTCATTCCAAAAATCCGAAAATAAACTTGATTCTAACTCTAGAATGAATAGAGAAAAATCTTGTGGATTGATTTTATTAACGAGTAAGAAATATCAGAAATTTGTATAACATTAATTGAACTATCACTGGGACTGAAGTGACGCTCATTCTTCTTCTTCTTCTTCTTCTTCTTCTTTTTCTTCTCCTTCTTTCTCTTCTTCTTCTTTTTCCATTCAATGTTTAGGCTCTTGCCTGTTCCGACTCACAATAGTAACTTATATCTAATCTATTGCAATACAGTATTATTCCATAGAATTCAAATGAAAAAATGTTTGCTATCCCATATTTTATAAGTCATTGCCAAGTTTTCCGAGGTCTACCTATATCTCTTACTTACTTTGAAAACTATAAAAAGTAATCAACCAATTCTTGAACTTCCTATTTGTAAAAGTCACAATAACTAGCTCATAACATGACCCTTGAAAAGGTCATCCTCATAACTCACCCTGCACTATAATTCGATCTAGAAGCGATTTCAATGTGAATTATTATGGTTGAAGTTCATAACAAGAATCAAGTTACCCAAATCTAATTGTAAGACTGAACTATCAAGTACAAGATGAAAATTTCTATTCATCACAAAAGCAAAATATTATTCCGGAGACGTTGATTCGCCAGTTTGTTTTATTTTCAAGTTTATTGCTTTATGCTCCAAGACACGACAAGTAATCATCTAGAGTACGTCGTGTACTTTGTACAGCTTCGCGTGCTGTGAAATAAGGGAGTAAGAGAGAAGGGAGAGAGAAAGAGAGTTGAAGGTGAAGAGGAAGAAAAATGACAACGTTCTTTTATCTGAAAATGGACTCCAAAATTATATCTTCCATTGCCATTATCAGAACGATATGGTCACAGAAAGAGGACTTAGAGTTCCCTTACAAAATTCGCATGCACGTAATCGCCCAACTTCAATACAGTTTTGCAAACAAGAGGTTGGAAATTTTAACGTTGAATCCAAAGAGTGAAGATTAGATTATATTTTCTTATTGATGTAGATAACAATCATGATAAGGCTTAAGCTCTTTTTCAAAAATTAACAAAATATAGCAAACTATTACATTAATTGAATGGTGTAAATATAATTATTCTAGAAAACTGGAACCAAACCGAAATAAAAAGTATAAATTAAGAGCCAGATTCCGCGCTCAGGATTCAGCCAAGTTCCAGACTTTAAACAGCTGAAGTCAGAATATTGGCTTTCCGAAACAGGGCATAGTATCAGTCCACGTTTAAATTGAATTTCAAAAAACTAGAAGATTGAACCCAAAAATGAAATAATGATAGAATAGAGTAAAGTTTCAGCTATTTTGAATTATTCAGTGATGTTTCATTTCGTCAAGGAAAAACGTTTCCAATTATAGAAATGATATAATAAAGATTAATTTTTTGCAACTATTTACTGCGACTACGACCCGTTTTGGAAAGCCAATTTTCTTACTCCAGCTGTTTGAAGTGTAGAGCTTACCTAAGCTATCCGGAGCTCGGAAACCGGCCCTAAAAGTTTCACTAATATTAGTATTTAATTCCAAGTATGTAGTATCAATGAATGATTGCATAAAATGATGATAGAGAGTTGAGTGTAAAGCTAGAAGTTTAGTAGTTTCAGAAGTTTATTCCGTTTTTGTTTAGAAAAGTACAAGAGTGAAGTTTTTGTACAAATAGAGGATAGGAGCAAGCCCTTCCATCTTTTATTTGAACTCTTGAGTCTCGGCACTTTTTGCATATAAAATTTGTTTCAGTATTCATTAGTCGAAATCAGCATTTAGTCGAAATCCATTACACTAATCGACGCGTCTAAGGTTGTAGGAAACGTCCTGTTTTAGTTTCGGTGCATAAGAGCGTATAGCGTTGACGAGAAAAGATAAAATTCAGCTCACAGAAATGATAAAATCTCTCGAAAATTAACTACGGCTCAACTCTCGTTAGCTATAAAGAGTTTTTCTTTGTGAGAGGTTACCTTTTGACGAGAAGTTTTTATATCAAGAATGAAGGTTTTAGTAGGTCTCGAATATTCCTGACGCTGTTGGATTCCTGTTGTATTCTTCGTGATATTTTAGTATCTATTTCTTGGTTTAGCTCTCAAATATATTGGATTACTACTTTCTTTTCCTGTTGTAATTTGTGAACTGAGGCCTAACGTTTTTCATCTTGTGAGTTATGATTATTGAATTTCGAAAGTATGTTACTTCTCCGATTATGAGTTTTGTACTTTTTAAAAGTTTTTTTTTGTCGATTGTCCCATAACTCTACTAGCTGCTTATTGATTTACAAGCTGAAAAGTACAGAGAAAAAGATTGTCTACTGAACTATGATGAAATTCAGGAATATCAATGATGATTATTAATAAACGCTGGTTAAAGATTCACGGAGAGGAAATATAATCTAAAGACTTTGTAAACTATATCCATAATAAAAGAAAATCTACAGGCAAACCTATAACCACAACGTGAATAATTATCTCTGTAAATTATTGGAGATTAATATAGAATATACAGTCAAACCTTGCGAACTGTACTGGAGGAGCTGTGGGAGAATTCTATTCAACATTTTTGATATTGGAACATCACTAACAATAATTCATGAAATTCCTACAGCACAGAATCTTTATCCGTTTTACTACTATTTACTCTCATGGGAGTAATAAATGAATGGATTTTTATCAGAGTCCGTGAGTATTCCATATACTGAGAAATTATTTCCTGAGTAAGAGCTAGAGATATTGTCTCCTCATACGCATACAGTCCCTATATTGATAACACTATGATTTGAAATGTTATATCAGTGGAGAGCAATTAACCAACTCTTTTTTGACCAAACGTAGTGAGGTCTATGTTTTAACTCTGATTTTCTTTTGTCTGTCTGTATGTAACGCGATTACGGTCAAACGCGTTGATAGAATTCTATGAAATTCGGCAGGAAAATTCCTTTTTCAACTACGCGTCGATACATACACGAGGTTTTCTGAAATTTTGCATCTTTAAGGATAATATGAAAAGAAAAAGAATCTATCCATACTCTGATATCACTATATACGTGATATCATCAACTCTGAAGGATAGGATCAATCATACTATAGAATTATTCATAATCAATCAGCTGACAAGTGGATTACACAGATGTTCTGGGGAAGCCGTGTCTATTTCTTTAAGGTCTATAGTTTTAATCAAAGACCTTGGAGAGTTATGCATCTTTAAGGTCTTTGATTTCAATATTTTGTTTTAGTCATGGTATTATTATGCGTGCCCATCAGTATCAGTTCTCACATTTGAAAAAAAACTCATTTGATAGGTGATTAAGAATAATCAAATGAACTAAAAAATGCAGAAGAAATTGGAATATTTTTGATTATAAAAATTAATTTTCATCAGATGGAAAGATTATCACGGATTTGGATGAATTATATCATATGGAATACAAATTCAAACGTGAACTGAGTTTGTTAACATTTGAAACAGATGTGAAATCAGATACTTGTGGATGAGAAAACTGCATGAGGTCTACAGTTCACAGAACTACTAGTATAGTAACTTCCAGTTCATTTTTAACATTCCGGAAAAAATCCATTAGAAATAAAGAATTCTAGAATAGCCTACAACATCCTATAGGCTAAAGAGTGATGACATATTGAAATTTCTATGTGTCATTTCTGGACCACACATTGTACCGCATGTATGAAAAATATTCTGGAGATAAGTTGAATCGGCGTAGTTTGTTATTATTTATAGCCGCCAGTGGCCACAAACAGTAAGTTGAGCGGGCGCTGGAAAGAAATTGGCCGTGTAGCAGCAGTTAGGCTGGCAGTTGTGTATTACGAGCCTTCGGCATGTATCACCAACCACCAACCTCCCCACTTGAAGCATCTAAATGCTCGTCACGTTCCCGCTGAATTATTATTCCGCACATAACTCAAAGTAGAGGTATCAGTTTATTTTTATAAGAGCACTAATACTGAATTATCCGACTCCGCGCCGTTTACATGCAGTTGCTACCTCTTCACAACGATAATAAGAATAAATTTTTGGCCCACTTTCTTCCCTGCTCAGGTATCATAAATTCGCAGCCCCAAATTGCGCCCTATCCGTCTTCTCTTTCCCCCTTCTCTCCTCGTCTTTCTTCTCTTTTCCTCCCACACACGTTCATACTCAACGTCACACACATGCACTTTCGCTATCTCTTCCCTATTCTCTCCGAGGTTATGTCGAGTGAGTAAACGTGTGTCAGTTCGGCTCCGTCTTCTAACAGATATTTCGTAGGGTTATACAGTTCAATTCACTTCAAATTATACATCTAGTTATTCAGTTTCTCGAGCTTAATTCAATAGTGAAATTATATTTTTGATCAACTCACACTCTTTTTATTTATCTTGAAAAACATTCATAATTCTTCAGTCTACCTTCTCGCCTGTAAAAGTGTAAATCCACCTAACGGTACACGATGGGTCGACCGAACAGAGGCGAGCCGAGGAATGAGGTCAATGCTCCGAAGCCAGGGCCAGCTATTTCTGGATCACTGTCTGAAGAGACCCTCCAAATTATTCGACAGCAAATCGAGGAAACTGTGCATCATGCTGTTTCTATGGCAGTGAAGTCTATCTTTGAGGAACTTCAGGCATTGAAGGAGGAGAACAAACAGCTGCACGATAGAATTCGTGAGCTAGAGGTGTCTTGTCACCTGAAGGTCGACGACCTCGAGCAATACGGGCGCCGACATTCAATACGTATTTTTGGGATCCCGGAGAGTGACAAAGAAGACACGGACCTGCTGGCGCTTGATGTCTTCAACAAGAAGCTGAACGTGCCCGTGACTCTGGCGGATGTCAACCGCTCGCATCGCGTTGGAAGGCGTCAACCACCTCAACAAGGGCAAGCTAAACCCAAGGACCGACCCATCATAGTACGACTCTGCAGCTACCGGACCAGGAAGATGATCTTCGACGCTAAGAGGAAGCTGAAGGGTTCCGGCGTCACCATTCGCGAGGATCTGACTGCGGAGCGTCTCAAGATCCTCAACGCTGCGGCCGACCGTCATGGGCATAGGAATGTCTGGTCATCGGACGGGAGGATCAAGATCTCTATCGGCGAGGGAGGATCCAAGAGGGTCCACACAGTCGAGAGGATGACCGACCTTCAGAAAATAAAGGTAAATTAAATCATTTCAGGATTTGATGACTAAGGTGCCCTTCACTACAATAATAGGAAATTCGTATTAATACATTTCACAGTAGATAATTATACCTTGGCATTTTTCATGAGCTGGCTTTCTGTTCTATAAATGAATCTTTCCACTGCTATTTATGATTATATATGAGGCAATTATTTCAAACTAAGGAGATCCACATTTGTTAATACTGATTAATAATTTATCTTTATATTAATTCCCAAAACTACGTTCAATGCATCAACTACTATACTCCAGAGGGTACTTAGAGAATCATTATCTCTATTCTTACTAATTATTACATCTCTTACCAAAATTATCTCCATAATTAATAATTTTCGAAATGCTGAATTTCAAATAAATTGGATGATTAACATATGTTATAGATATGGATGTAATCTATAGGTAAAGATAGTAATCTCATATATAATGGTATCTTCTACTGTTGCCACAGCTTGAACAATAGAAGCTAATGTGTGAAGAATTATTGATAGAACAGAGGGGTGGGTAGTCTGTTCATATGCTTATATAGGGGCTGTGTTTCATTTAACGTTATCTTAGACATTCATCACTAAACTATTACAGTTCTCAATTTACTACTTTCAAATAAATTGGATGATTAACATATGTTATAGATATGGATGTAATCTATAGG
>JAKSXM010000009.1:0-32604 GCA_022575985.1 Anagrus nilaparvatae | reverse complement strand
GATGAGCATGAGCAAATGCTCTAGTTTATTGATATGGCCCAATGTGTTACCTTCATTGGAAGGGTTCAAAAGCAAAGTAGCTGGAATATGTATTGGTTTATACTCTTGCCATTATAGTATTAAGCATTGAAATGATTAGAATAAATAACTTTGAAACTGTAATATTAAGATCAGTAATTCAAATTCGTTTATCACTTCTTGATTAGTTTGAGGAGGAATAAGCACTCATTTCTAATCATTTAAGGCTCCGCTTTTGGAAACTTATTATTGGTTTCATTTCGCAGGTATTTTGATTTGAATTCTATCAAGATACTTAGAAAGATCATATTTCTAAGGAAAAACAATTTTTATCATTTTTTCGTTTTGATTTAAAAGCGCATAAAGTTCAAATATTGGGGGAGATCCATCCTCAAAATTGTATGAATTAATTTGCTATCATTCATGTAATAGATCTGCCCCAAGATTTGAACTTTTGGCGCTCAATATATCAAAAAGTAAAAATGATAAAAGTTTTTTCTTTAAATTAGTCAAATCTACATAAATTGATAGTATACAATTCGTAATTGAAAATGTACCAGTAAAAAGAATCGAAAAGCGTGGTGCACATCCTTGATTATTGTATACGGTACCACTATTATGATGCTACATTCATTTTGTCTTGTAAGTTAAATCTGTTATACGGTACTCATAATTAACAGTCAAGTAACCTTAGTCAACAAAATATTGGGTTTACTTCGTCTTGAATTGCTCAAGAAGTTTAATTCTTGGTTTACTTCGTCTAGTATTGCTCAAGAAATTTAATGATAATGATAAATCATCTATTACTTTGCAAAAAAAGCTCACAATAATTTAGGCCGGTTACAGAGCTCGACCGACCGTCAGTGCGTATGCACCATCCTGACCATACACATCCATACATCAGTTTTTCTGACTCACAAAATGGACGCCTTTACAGATTGTTTAATTGCAGCTTATTATCTTCGTAAACGAAAGATCAAAAGACGTAGATGTCAAGTTCACCCGATGGTCACTCAAAGAGCATTTCAAAGGGAATTTAGTACCATTATATACATCATTTTGCTTGGGGATGAAGATACATGTTTTAACTACCTCAGAATGTCCATCAGAAATTTTGATGAGTTATTTCGAGCTTGTATCATCATTGGGAATACTTGCAGTCATTTTAAGCTACGGATTAAATAAATGTAGATAATATTAATAATATAAGATTTTTCCAATAAAAAATTTAGAAATGATTGAAGAAATGTATAGAAAAGCTCTGAATTCGAATATGACACTATTAATTGAATTCGTTCATTATTCTATTCAATATCAGCTGATTGTCGGGCAGAGGTTTCAGCACATTGGTTATATTGCGATCGGGCTACTGATCAGTACAGCTCAGAAAGCTTCTATTTGCTTCAATAACGCGTCAGTCGACCGATGGAACGGATGCGCACGAGCTCGATCGATGGTCTTCGTACGCAGTGTAAAACGCATGGTCCTGACCGTGCGCATGCGTGCCGTCAGTCCTGCTCTGTACGGATACATGGAATATCTATGGAAAAGACTGACGGTCGGTCGAGCTCTGTAACCGGCCTTAAACCCAAAAATAAAAAAATAAAGAACATACTAGAATGTTTGCTCTTTCAAAATTTCATTAGTATGTGAATATTTCATTTTTGTGATAATAATGTACAATATTCTTTCTACGAGGGTTTGGTTTTGAAGCATCTAAATTTGAAAATATTTTATGGCTGAGAATTTTGTGAAGTGAAGAACTACAAGACTTGACATATTTTGGAGTATGTGTAACCTTATCTAAATTTGGGAGTGGAACAGCACAGGGTTACCTTATTTTTCCTCTTACTATCATTTTGATGATATACTTATTATGATAAAGAATAAAGAAGGGGACGCTTTGCTTTAATTGAATCAGTAAAACCGATAGTATTTAATTCCAGTATCAATACTATCTAACTAACCCAACTCGATTCATCGATATAGGTGATCACTGGTTCATTCAAAGTAAAGTCTAGCCAAATTATATTAAACATTGATGTAATTTGTGAGCTATTTACACTGCTTTTTTGAATGGATGATTTATTGATTATGATTGTCAAATGTGATTGAAATTGATAACTATAAACTATTTCAATGCAATTTTATATATTCCCATGGTTTCTTGGGCAGAGAAATATTCCCCAATCATAAGTTCCTTCCCAATGGGAATATTCCCGACTTACATTACTACCCTCAAAAATCAGCACTGACTACCCTGGAAATCTCCCCATCTGCCCACTACACCCGGATCCATGCCTACACTCACCTCTCCCCCCATCTTCTATCTTCCTCACTTTGTTCAAGCAAATCAGTCTTAGCGCAAAACGCCTATAATATATTCCAATGCAAACAGAAGAGATGTAGCACCTAGTCCATTCTGTTTCCATTGGACCATATTTTTATATAGAGGTGGGAGAATCCTCTATGCCACGTTGGTGTGAACTGTAAGTAGAAGTATATAACAAAATATTTATTCTACCACTCCTACCCATCACTCGAACTTGGAAATTTTAAATGTTATTTTCAAATTTCACCAACTTATTTTTTATCATTCGATCAATCAATAATTCGTTTGTTTTTTCTCTTTCAGATACCAAAACATATTACACAGTGTAGATGGACAGATAGAAAGTGTGAACATCAAAAGCCATCGTGTGTGTTACCCAGTTTCCATTCTGCATCTAACAATAGTAACCGAACATCCAACATCATAACTTTATTATATCATCTAGTTAATTTTGATATCACATTAACTAAAAAAGCTTTCCTCATAATATACAAGAAATTAATACATTGCCGAGATTGTCAAAGATGTGAATTTTCAATGTGCTTTGATGCAAATTATTGCAAAAAACTAATATCATGGTTAGCTATGCATAAATTAATAGGCATGATGGTTATTCTTTACTGAATCGAAATTTAATAAGCTGTTATAACTTTGTCAACTATTAATTTGGTTTCCAATAAACTAGTTATGATCAGATGCCTTATTAATAAATGCAAAATTCATGTAGGTTATGTAGCTTTTCTGCAATAAACTAAAATTACTCAATAATTAAATTGTTTAAGTTTAGGCCACATTCACACCAGAGTTGTCAACTGAGTTTCTCAACTATGAGACAATATCTAGATATCCTTGTTTTAAACAAAAAAGTTTAGTTTCCTAACCAGTATGAGAAACACTGAAAAAGTTGTAGAAGGATCTTCTATGTGAACAAAATCTTCTACCTCTACAAGTCCAGACTATACAGTCTCTTTTAAGCTAATTCTTTGACAACTAGTACTCTACTCTGATGCTCTACAAAATAACATCAACTTTATGTTCTTTGACAACTAGTACTCTACTCTGTTGCTCTACAAAAGAACATCAACTTTTTGCCCCCCGAGGAGTACTCACCTTGTCGTGGTGGGGGGTCTTGTGTATCCCAGTGACCCAGAGAGCTATGCCGGCGGTAGTGTAAACTACCAGAAGGGCCTCCCATGCCGGACAGGTCGAAGGGTAGGGGTCAGACTAAGAAGTACTCCAAAATTATGTGGGTTCTGGGGTTGCCAGCCCCTTTACCCACAATGCGGTTGGCCCAAATTCATATAAGAGAATGGGATCTGCCAGTGGCAGGCCACCGGTTGGTGCCGGGAATCTCCCGGGGTTCGGACGCCGACCACCAACCACTGCTGTGCCGCTAACACCGCGAGGGCACACTGCCTGCCACAACACCGCCTGCAGTTGTTGGGAGACCTCATGTCTGTTCCATCTGTGACAGGGGTTTCTCCACGTCAATTGGGTTGGGTGTGCATTTCAAACGAGCACACCCTGCTGAAGCAAACGCCGCAATCAGCGTCGATCGTTCACATGCCAGGTGGTCGAGCGAGGAAATGTCGGCCTTTGCAGCAAGGGAAGCCGCAATTATCCTTGATATCAGAGGGGGTGTAAGGACTGATTGTCTTCGAATTATGAACTACACCCTCTTCTATGAGCCTCCTGATGGGACCAAGCGTACCCAGGACGCCATCAAGAAGTTGCGGCAGAAGGCCGACTACAAGACATCTGTCCAGAATTTTCTGCAGAACCCGTCATCTATTCTGCCCAATATCAGGAACCCTCTGCAGCCTGGACCCGCTCCATCACCTGGGCGTGTGAAGTTGCTTGCCACACAAGCCGCTCGTCGTGCGGCACTTGCGGCTGGACCAGCACCCGCTGCTCAGCGTTGTCGCGTAGGAAGGCCAAAGGCAAAAGTGGCTGCAACACCTGCCTCAGAGCCTCCAACATCGCCATTATCAAAGCAGGATATTGCAATTGTTGTATCCCCTTGCGTTGTCAGCACTCCACCTGCTGCCAGCGACGACGTGATGCCAGCGGATGTTGGTCCAGCCATTGGACTTGACCTGGAGGTAACGCCTGAGGAGGAACAGTTGTCTGCCCTCCTGGACGTTCCTCCACTCCCCGGACTTGACATTTCAGCAGTGGAGGACATTCCTGTGTCTCCTCCAGCACTGCAAACCCCCCGATTGTGACAACACTCTGGTTCCCTGGACCTTCCCGGTTCAAACCATTGACACCAGACATGACGAATTCCCCTCCCCTTCCTGACCCTCAACACCCTCCCCATCCTGAGCGGCGACAGCCAAGGGAGCGTAAGTTCCTGGGGCGTAAGTTCCTGGCCAAGCCGCAATCCTCCCCTCCTCCCACCAATCCTCGCCCATTACTGCAGGAACATACACAGCCAATGGAGCGTAAGTTCCCTGAGTTGGCCGAGCCGCTTGCTCAACACCATATCCGGCCGGTGCAGTACCCGCTCTTGAATGCTGAGGACATTCAGACTGCCATCCTCCAGAAGCTCAATGCCCAGATGTTTGAGCTTGAGCAGATGGAGGCATGGGGTGCACCCATCCTGGCTCGCTGCATCTTTGAGCTACTCATCAAAAAATAACGATGAAGCATTTTCGCTACTACGCGAATGGGCGGGTGCTGTATTGCCGGGGCCGGCGCGTGCTACCAGAGTGACCACAAGGCGCAATCGACCCCAACCTCCATCTGGGGTCAGCGGACATAAGCGGAATACAAGGGCCGCCAGGCGTGCTGCATATTTCGCGGCCGTCCAGGAGGCTTGGAAGAAGGCACGTTCCAAGATGGTCAAAGCATTGTTGTCCGGTGATGAGACTCTGCATGTTGCCGTTTTGCCTGCTGAGGCACCAAAGCCACCGTTTACATCGAAAGAGATGTTCAGCTTCTGGGGAAACCCATGTTCACCACTCAGTCTTGCATGGTGAACACCCCCCCGGGCTGTTCCTACTCGCCCCAATTTGTGGGTCGCTGTGGTGGCCCGTGACGGCGGCGGAGATCCGGACGAGGTGTGGTGCCTGCGACTTCAGCGGCAGGGGCCGAACAAAATCTCTCCGCTTATGTGGGCGGCCTGTCCGGCAGTTGTTAAGGCAGCTTTATTCAACATACTACTGTTCCTGCAAGCAGCGCCTGTTCAGTTGGTGGAGGCCTACACCATTCTCATACCAAAGAAGGACGCACCGGCGGATCCCTCCCAGTTCCGGCCTATCACGGTGTCAAGTGTTGTCATCAGGCACTTTCACAAGGTCTTGGCGACTAGACTGAGGCGAGCAGGGGTAGTCAGTGAGTTCCAGCGGGCATTCGAAGGCGGGTGTCCTAAAAAATACCGCTGCGCTGGCTGCCACCCTACATCATGCTCGCACCCACCTCAAAGAAGTCCACATAGCATCATTGGACATCGCCAAAGCCTTCGACCACTGTGTCGCATCAGGCCTTAACCATGGTGTTGCAGGAGCTGGGGGTTCCGCCGATGTTGGTTAGATACCTTCGCAATGTGTATGAACCTCCACCACAACGCTTTGTTTCGGCCGGCATCGGTCGTCTTTGCTGTCGGTCAGGTGGGGCGTTCGGCAGGGCGATCCCCTGTCCCTCCTTCCTTTTCTGTCTGGCCATAGACAACGTGCTGCGCAGCCTTCCTTCTGCTGTGTCATATCCCCTGGCAGGCACGCAAATCCAGCATCTGGCTTATGCGGGACGATGTGCTGCTCTTTGGGTCTTCAATCCCGGGTCTTCAGATGGCGGATCTCGGCTTTCTCGACATCGGCGGCAAGGCTTGGGCTTCATCTCAACACTCGAATGTGTCTATTATCCCTAGTGGCAGAGAGAAGAAGTCGAAGATTGTCACTGATGCCCTGTTCAGGTTACCGGATGGTAGTGTCATGACTCCGGCTGACACCACAACTGTTTTCAAGTACCTGGGTGTTTTGTTCTCTCCCGGGGGTGCGAGGAAGTGTGGTGTCGATCTTCAACTCCTCCTGGACAGGGTGACCCGGGCGCCACTGAAGCCGCAGCAACGTCTTTACGTCGTCCGCCACCATTTGATTCCGTCACTTTTTCACCAGCTGATTTTGGGGGCGGGTCAATTCCCAGATTCTGAAGGAGCTCGATGTCAGGGTGCGAGCTGCAGTGCGGCAATGGCTACAACTCCCACATGATGTTGCTTTGGGCTTTTTCCACACCTCCTGCCAGTATGGGGGGCTGGGGGGTGCCGTCTTTTGCTGCTGCTATTCCAGCACTCATCTATCATCGAGTGAGAAAGTTGGCTGTTTCCAGGTTGCCGGTGTTCCAGGCTGTCTATGCCACCCCATTGATGCAGCGACGGATGACGTGGGCACTCTCAGCCACTCGGCGCTTTGACCCCGTGTTCCCGGATGCCCCTTATAGGCCACAGGATTCCCATTTCAAGGCTCTGCTGCACCACTCCACTGATGGCTTTGAGCTCCGTGAGGCCGGCGGAGTTCCAGCGTCAACTGCCTGGCTGAGTAATGCCACCAGTCCACCGCTATCCCGGGTGCGGACTGTGTGGGCTACGTGCATGTATTGTGCAATGCCCTGCCATCTAGAGTTCGCACCTCGCGTGGCCGCCCGCAAATAGATACTCGTTGCAGGCAGGATGCAGCCAGGCAGAAACAACGGCGCACTGTGTGCAAAATTGTTTTAGGAGCCATGGAGGAAGGGTCCTCCGGCACGATGCCATTGTTAATGCCGTCGCTGGTCATCTTCGGCGACGAGGCTATCGTGTCATCCGGGAACCCTATATCAGAACAGCTCAGGGTGGTCGAAAGCCGGACATCACGGCTGGCATCGAGAGTAAGTCAGCATTCATTTTAGATGCTCAGGTGGTGTCTGGCGCCCGGCCATTGGCAAGGCCCTACGGGGAGAAGAAGCAATATTACGCTGGCAATCAGGAGGTGTTGGCCCAAGCGAGAAACACTTTTTTGCTCAGTCCCAATGATGACCTCCCCCGTTCACCCACTTACCATCAGTTGGAGAGGTATTTGGGAGGCGCAGTCCGCTCGAACACTGAGTCATCTTGGGTTCTCTAGGGCTGCGCTGACTGCTCTATCCACAAGGGTGTTACTGGGGTCTCTTCTCAACTTCAGGCGGTGGTGGTTCGGGAAGAGCACGGTGAGGCGACACCGTGGCAGGCAGCCAATCCCCCGTGCCGGGATTGGCTAATTAGGGATCACTCCCAACAAGGCCGCTCCCCTTCTTTAGTGAGTGGACCTTCTCCAGGGCTAACTTGGCGGCCCGTCCTTTGTCTTTAACCTTTCTAAGAGTCTATTTCAAATTCTTCTTTCCTATTTCATGTCTTACTCTTGCTAAGCAATCCAGGGGATTTTTATTCCCCGCCCCCCGAAAAAAAAAATAGAAAACTGTTCATTTACCAAATTTTTTTGTTGAAAACTTTGGTGTAAATGCAGCAGCTTCAGCATTTATCCTCATCCATTAAATTATATTGTTGTAATTGAGTATACTCTTCACTTTCAATTAGCCTATGTCGCACCTGGCTATTCCATTATCTGCGAGCGAAATAGTAACAACTATCAACAGTATATAGCTGGCTTTTAGAATTCCACTAGCTTCAAAAGTTGAACATGTCAACAATTCATTCGGGCCACTGAGACAAGTGCGCAGGTAATGAATAATTGAGTATCACATTAACTGTTTTGTTAGAAGCTATACAAGCATCGTTTGTCAGGTGTGACACATGGGCTTAACTTTATAAGGCTTGCTATAATGATTCTAATCTGAAACAAATAATAGCTATAATACTTTGAAATCATTAAAAAATATTATTTTCCACAGAATAGGCAATGTCGTTATTGTTAGTCACTTTAGGTACGCCTGTATTTCTAATTTTAATTTTTGTAAAATCTCAAATTGATTTTTTCTTCATTCATATGCAATATATACCGGTAATCTTCTATTCCATCTTACATTACATTAATTCCAAAAAAGTTGGCATAATATTATTATATTAAATTGATGGTTAGCTGTCACAGGAGAATAGAAAGGCTATTATATCTATGAACTCAGTACGGTAACCAATAACAAATAATAATTTGTCTATTGATGAAAAAATATTTTATAAAATAGGAATATCCAATGTAAGTTAACCTTCCGGCAGTCGCGCTGTTGTAAAAAGTACAACAGTGTCAGCTATTGAATGGAGTGGTGTCAGTGAATGAGTCACCTATGTATTCCAAAACTTCCTCCCCATCACTCCACTGAGTTGCAGTATCAACCGAGCAATGGTTCAGTCTTTAGGTGCCCTTTAGTCGCGACAGTTCATAAGTATAGTGCATACGATAAACAGTGCATAGGGAGAAAGACTGCCAAGGAACCAATAACACAGCAGAATTGTTGGCTTTGCTTGGTGTACCTTATTGGGCTACGAAAAGGTAATCATGCAAATATTCATAGGCGTAATATAATTCAATTTATTTCACCAAAACACAGAAAACAGTACAAAGATGTGACAATCAGAAAAAAAATTATTATTCTAAATATCTATATCTATCTGAAAAATACGGCTGGAGGTGAAGAACTACTGGCATAAGTGTAACACTTGTTCGCCAGTAGGAGTAGAGACTTAACTGTTTCTAAATCTTAACTAATAATTAAAAATGGAATCTTTTTATTTAAACAATGGTAAGTATATTTAAAATGAATGCTATCAATTGTGAATTTATTCTGACAATAATGAATAGTTTTAAAAGCAGAAAAAAATTTGAACTCATAAAATATTAAGATGGAAGTAATAGTTGTGAAGTATCCAGTTTTTAATATTTATTGGAACAAACTATTTAGATGGAAATATTGATTATACAATTAATTAATATGATTTGACAGTAAACAGAGTACATAACACATAAAAAATAGAATGTTGTAAAAATTACAACATGCGACTGCTGGTGTGATTAGCTCGAGTAGGGCGCGACTTCCAGAAGGTTAATGGTACTATTACTTGATTTCTATATTAAGGCATTTATCTCAATTATTATGAAAATTTATTATTCAAATCATCATAAAACTATTTTTTCTTGACAAATAAAATATTATTGATTATTTTAAACAAGTCACCAGAATCTTAGATTCAAATATTGATTACCATACAATATTAGGTACGGTATTTGCAATTAGAAATTTAGATCTCTCAACATTTATGGGAAGTTGAAGTGCAGTGATGGTTTTTCTTCTTGAGGTATACCATTGGACATTTAATTAATAAATATATCTATCAACAAGCATTTCAGACAAAACATAAAGTTTTTTGTTGGACTTGAATAGAGTTTTAATTAGAGCTTTCAAAATTATTATACCGTATTCAGTCTATTTCTCATTGTTATTAGGGCCAGATCATATTTTATTTATCACAAGAACAATATGACGCGTTTCTTCTAGGCGCCAATCAAAGAGCTCACTGCCCTGCCGACTCTAAAAACGCTTAATTTGGTCTTTTGATAAGAATGACCGGTAACGTTGAACTTGTTCAAACAGCCAAGCCATCTACTCGTATGCTACTAATTTATGAGTTTACGGTACTAATGACATTGCACACTTACTAACAAGATTACCAGGTAGCCGAAGTTTAATAAAGTAGAATAAAATACTCTATTCTTTAAGTTTTCAATAAACTTGCTTATATTCATTGTTGACCGCCAACACAAATCTCATTACCGGGAGTCTTTATTAATTCGATGGATTCATCAAGTAGCCTGGACACATTTATGATGTTGGTTATTCTACTGAGATTCAAAGCTGAAACAAGTAAATATCCCTCTTCTATATTAATTTTTAATATCATTAAAGTTGTTATATCATTTAGTTTTCTTCAGTTCATGGTTGACATACAGTATTTTTGAATTTACCGGTTGATAATTTGAATTTGCCGGTTAAGCCAACTTGATAATAGTGTTTGATATATTTTGAAATAAAGAAGAATAAAGAGCTAATCTACTAATAAATGTTTATTTCTAATCTAGATAGACACATCAATTACAGTACTTTCAAACAATTTTTCATTATAAAATATAAATATCTTTGATTTAGAATTACAAAACAAATTAACTGCAAAATCCACAACAAATCTGATAAGCTAACCCAAGTAACAATGACGACAATGTTATAGAATAGAGAGCAATCTTATGGCTACATTTAATTGAACTCAGGTACTTTCAATAAATAAAACAAATAGTTTTTGGTCTTACTTACATTATTTCTAATTTGTTTTTATTTTTATGTTTGATTCTTCAACTAACCTCAAAATTTAGGTTAGCTGGATGACAGTCAGCTGTTGGGCTAGACTTGACAAGGCTAGTGAGCGCGAACTATTCAAATACTCAAAATGTTTGTAAACGCAGATTGGAGCTTGAAATTCTGCTTAAATAAAACCATTCCGTTACAATAGTAACAACGATTCATTTTTGTCATGGAAGTAGAATATTATATCATTATATATTTATATGCCTACCATTCACTGAGAGCTTTGATAATAATTTATTTTTTATTACTATATTCTTTCCTCAATATAGCAAACTCAATCGGAGTAATAAAGCTTTTCAATAATGTAATGATTTCAGAGATATTTTTTGCGATAAATATAAAATACTTCTTCACTGACAATATTCTTTTCGAAAGTTTGTCTCATAAACTATAGTGAGATCCACGTTATAATGGCAGTATATAAAGATAGAAGAATAGCGATGCCGATTCTCTGCATTAATTATATTTCTACACTGTCAAAAACATAATTGGCATCGTTTTGGACCTAGAAAAGGATAGTACCACCGGCTTTGTAGAATGATAGACAAGGATAGCAAAACCAAAGTTGATCAAATACTGTCATTATAATGTGGACCTCACTATAGTCTACAGTATTAAACCATTTCATTTTAAATAATTTTGTACTCAATAATGCCTTTATACATTACCTATTAATCATAGCTAAGTTGATAACGTGTGCCCGGTTGCACAAAATCCCGTTACATTTTAATCATGCTTAAATGTCACGAGAAGACTTCTCTGATTGGTTCTCATCAATGGTTTAATCACAGTTAAAGTTTTACAAGCTTTTGTGAAGCAAATATATTTGTATAACAAAAACAGGTGCTCACAGGTGCAATAATTGAATTATTCAATTACTGTAGTCATTAATTTTTAGTCTTTGACTCAACTTGTTGTTGGTAATGTTAATCTATCAAGTCATTAACTATAAATCTCATGTACCGTAACAGTAACTGTAAGCTTTTATAGTAACTGTAAAAGCTCAATGAAGTAACGGAAATGTAGAGCTTTTTTAAAAATCTCTTTTATATAAATGTTCTACAATAAACTTACCGTAGGTGCTGCAATTTTATTGAAAGGTGATTTCAGATACCTCCAGTTGAGGTTGACAGGCAGGTGCTTCTTGAATGTTTCATCAGGAAATGAAATATTTTGTAATTCTATTTAATGATGCTTTATCATTTTTTTAAAAACATTAAGGCCTGGTTGCACAAATGCCTGTTCAATTTGAATCGTGATTGAATCCCTCCTGAACTAATCAAAGAAGCCTTATATCTTCGGAGATTTAATCATGATTAAAATTTAACAGGCTTTTGTGCAACCGGGCATTTATTTTCTTATACTCCTAATATGATGAACCTTATCATCCTGAATGAATGTGATTCATGAATTTATTATCAAGTGTCCTAACAGTTTTTTCGCTATGACAGCCTTTTCATTTTAGAACACAATACTATTTAATCCTTATAGATTTTTAATGAAAAAATCTGATATTTATTGTACTCAAGGAAGAGTAATATCAGTTACAGTAATGATACGATAATTAATTCGACCAGTTCTTAATTTCTAAATCACCGAGCGGCATTTCGGTCACGTGGTCATTGACAAGCCGTAACACTCTGCAACAGTCACCTAGTCAGCCAATCAGAGAGCTACGTTTGACACAGACAAAGTCTTTTTGATAAGACGGCTTTTCTGATTGGTTCTCGTGATCATGATTAAAATTTAACCGGCTTTTGTGCAACCGGCACCTTGACCTTCCATCAACTAACCAAATTTCAAGATGGCTTGAATTACTTTGATAACTTTACAAATAAACTTCAAAATAATTTCACTACCAGAAAACTTGTTTCCCCTATCGGAGAGCATGTTTCTAATTAAGATAAAATCCCTCTGATATTTTATGAATTTTAAAACACTTTTCAATAACTCTACGACTATCTAAAGAGAGATGGAAGTGAAAAATAATTGTATTATTTTAAATCTGCCAGCGAGACCAACGGACATCTTGAAGCCAGGTGAAGGGTTCGCACAGCTTACAGACTAATTGAATTTCAACACAGGATGAACAATGAAATCGATTTGAAAGACTAGCGTTCTACAATAAACAAAAATTGGCTAATATATTTCAATTTTTATTTAGAAATAATAGTTATTGTTTTTGTCTGTCACAACCTTGTATTATTTTTGTATTCATGGTGACTTAAATTGGACTAAATTAAATTAAGACTCAGACTGTACCAATTAATCAATCACTTCTTGAAACTAATATGATTCAGTACAAATTTACAGCAATTTACATTCAACTCCACATTCGATGAACTGCTATTTTATTAAATCACAAACAAGATGAAGAATTCCGAATTTATTCATTTAATGAAACACACGAGGCGTTTTTTCAGACGTGTCGGCACGACAGGACAGAAAGCTCTCCGATTGTGTAATTGGGTTGGCGTATCGAGAATCAGTCAATCAGAGAGCTTCATGTAATGTCATGCCGTGTCTACTCGTATGAGAAACTGCCTCGTGTGTCTCTGCCCTTAAACTAGTGAGCTCCCCGGGCTGAAGAACTCGCTCTCAAGATGTTTTCAATTTTTTTTTCAATAATTAAATAAAATTGTGATTGAATATTTTGCTGATTGATTATATTTCTACATTATTAAAAAACGATCTGGAAACTTTGCGGAGGTGGTGGAGAATAGCGCTATCTGCTTTGTCGAATGATAGACAAGGATAGCAACAACAATGTTAATCAAATACTGCCATAATAACGTGGACCTCACTATAGTCGAGGCTACGCTCGTTAATAAAGAATGGAATGGAGCCATAGAGGAAAGATAGCATTAGAGCGTTAGAAAGATATCTCAAAGTATAGGGCGTCAAATGTCATTGTTAACTCAAGCCGAGAGTCCTGGTAGTTTTTTTCGTGGAGCTATGTGACGCTACTAGTCTCTCATATTGTGCCGTTCTTACACTCTCACCCGGCCAAAATAGTAATACTAGTAGTTCTGTGAACAGTAGACCTCACGCAGTTTTCTCATCCACAAGTATCTGGTGTCACTTGTTGACCGGCTTCTCCAGACATCTGTGTAATGCATGCAATGAATAATCCACTTGTCAGCTGATTGATTATGAATAATTCTATAAGCTGATTAATCCTATCTTCAGAGTAGATGATATATATATATATATATATATATATATATATATATATATATATATATATATATATATATATATATATAGTGATATCGTAGTATGGAGGAGATTACTTTTCCTTTTATATTATCCTCAAAATGAAAAATTTCAAAAAGTCTTGTGTATACATCGACGCGCAGTTAAAAAAGGAAGAATATTCCTGCCAAATCTCATAGAATTCTAACAACGCGTTTGGCCGTAAATGCGTTACATACATACAGACAGACAAAAGAAAATACGAATTAAAACATAGACAGTAGTCGACAGTAATCGGCTTGAGCAAACAAGAAATCGGCATGCAATTTGGAACATAAACGACCTATACCATGGGATATCTTCTTATGCTATCTTTTCTGTATGGTATCGCCATTAAAGATACAGTATCACCACAAAATGATACTGTATCACCCTGAATGATTGAATAGAATAATTTTGATAATACACTACAGCAGCCTTTGTCAATTTTCAGTTACTCTACGACACTCTTTGATGGAAATTAATTTCAAAAGTGTGCGCCAAAAACTTGAACCGAAGATCTAGAGTGGTGTTCCATGGGAAAATGAAAAATATATGAAAAAAACTATTTGAAATAATCTCAAATTGACAATTATTGTCAAACTCCGCTTTAATAAACACAAAGTTTACAAGATTTACATGATTTCATGTCCTGTGAACTTGGTGTTTATTAAAGTGGAATTTGACAATTTCAAATATTTTTTTCAATTATGGAAAGATTCCACAATATCAATATTGGTTCTACAAATTTTATCACGATGAAACACTATTATGAAATCACCTCAACATAACCTACAACCTGAACATTACTGTTGCACTAATGACCGTTTTCTCGAATGTAGTGTGAAAGTCTCTCTGCGTTAGGGCGTTTCGTCATATTGATCTGTGGTATGACGGTCCCACATCCCACATGCGAATGTGGTTCGTCTGCAACCACCCTCAAGCTATATTTTCTGTATGGTATCACCACATTTTGGATACAGTATCACCACACATGATACAGTATCATCCCAACTTGATACACAACACCATGGGATATCTTCTTATGCTATCTTTTCTCTATGGTATCACCATGAATGATACAGTATCATCCCAAATTGATACACAACACCATGGGATATTTTCTTAAGCTATATTATTTTCTGTATGGTATCACCACACATGATACAGTATCATCCCAACTTTATACACAACACCATGGGATATCTTCTTATGCTATGTTTTCTCTATGGTATCACCATGAATGATACAGTATCACTACACATGATACAGTATCATCTAAACTTGATACAAAACACCATGTCGTTTATCTATGCTGGAGCTTACCCCGAGGAAGGGCGGCAACAGATTGCTGAATGTGTGCTCGATGGGATGACAGTAGATGGCGGTAACTGAGATTGGAGCCGTCCACTCGTGGTGCTGCTTGTGAACGTGCTTATAAAACAAGCGGCTGTGCAAAACTCTGCAAACATCAATCAATTCATCAAATCAATTTATTTCATTTATTCTTTATAAATAAACATTAAACATCTAACTTCTGAATAAACAGCAGACATCAATCAATTTGTTTTATTCATTTTTCTTATCAAAATGATAGGGAGAGGAAAAATAAGGTAACCTTGAGCAATTTTTCTCCAAAATTTAGATAAGGTTACACATAATCAGGATACTATCTAATAAGAATATGAATTGTACCAAAATTTTGAGTTATTAAATGGAATTTATTCTATCTTAAGCTAGTAATTTTCAGTTCCCATGAAGATAGTAAATTTATTCTTGTTCATTGGCAACTTAGCCAGCATTTCTAAAATCGTTATAATTATGATCAGAATCTTATTAAAGTCCTTGGTTCCCACGATCCCACTTGGAATTATCTATTCTCACGACAGATTTAAACGCCAGAAGTATGCTGAGTCAATCCCATAATTCTAAACTTGCAAAAGGGAAATAACTTTTCTCTCCTAGTTTCCTTCTTGCTTGAACGTATCACCTTCCTTATTTACTGAGGAGAAAGAGAGTGGGCGAAGAGAAATTCACAGGCGATCGGGTAAATATTTCAAAGTAATTATGGTAAAACTGATCAGTCTGGACGCCTCTGAAAACTAGAAGAGCGATCATTCTAATCCCAGCTGTCATAGTGTTAACTGTTTCTTGAGATTTTCTTACAATTTCCAGTAATATGTTTTCGTTTGGGGGTACATTCTCATTCTCTCCAGGAGATTGGTTGTCCAAGTGAATCGGACATCTTTTGAAGTTACTTTAAATGTAGGCTAAGAGTAATATTTAGAGGTAAAGTCCCCCTTATAGAATATACTAATGAGCTTGAGATAATTGACGATTGATTCCCTCTATACTTCGGATCTTCAATACCCCTTTTGGGTGAGTATTTTCATTATTGTCATTGAATATGATTTATAATTTGTAAAGTGTTCGATTTATGTATGTTAATAATATTATTTCCTCATAGGAAGCGGTGAATTGTATTTATTTGATGATCTACCTAGATCATCAATTGAATACAATCCTATTAGATATTGATAATTATTATGTTTCTAATTCTGTTGTAAATTTGTCATCAGGTTTCTGTATCGGGCTGAGAATTTCCATTGTAAAAGGGCGGGCGACTTCTTCCAATCATGGATGGAATCGTACGTCATTGAACGCTGATGAGGAGAGAACAAGACTAACTCCCTTTTGGATCTGTCGCCGCGACGCCTGAACATTCCTGGAGGACGACCAATCATCTTCACCCCTTCATCCATCTCCGCCAGGGACTCCAGACATCGCGACGACGACAACTACAAGATGAGTACTTGATCTTTCCCCATCAGAATTCAATGTGTCCCTTAAATTTTGGTCTCTTAAAGACGTAAATTTGGTCTCTTAAAGACAAAGATCATCTTTAATTGAAGAAAGTATTTTTATTACAGCATTCTATACTGTAAAGAGATCATATGGTTTTCTTTACAGTCGAGTATGTTTCCCAGTTCCGAAATAGGAACATTCAAATTGATTCAAATAGCTATATAGTCTTAGCGTTATAGTCTTCAGTTATTATATTGGTAACAATAATTTAAACTTCTTATTGTTGAGAACTTCAGTAAGAAGAAGAGAGTGAGTTAATAATATATAAGTAACTAATAGAATAACTCAAATATTATTAGAACTCAACTAATAAGTTTCAAGTTATAAGAACTCATCGACATTTTTTAAAATTGGCCTTAATTATTTTATTTGAGCTAGATGGGTCTGTTATGACCTAGGAGCTATGGGCTAGGTCATGTTTATAGAATGCAGTAGCTCGAGCAGCAGCAGGTAATGGTTACTGTTTCTCAGCAATATTATTCTTTCTGAGAAAAGCATGACAAAAAATATTGTACGTAACTTGTATGGTAACGTATTTACCGCATTCGTATAATAATTCTGCCCTCAACTACGTTTTGGGCAGAAACAATCATACTTAAGCGGTAAACTACCGTTACCGGACTTGTGACGTGGAGTACTATTGCCAGACAAACATTTTATGTCCACTCTCATAAGATCAATGGTAATCCTTTTCTGCCCTATTGAGCATAAAGCTGGATTCACACATCTCAGTATCAGAATCAGTGGAAATATAATATCTTAAATCTAATTAATTTATTAATTAAAATTATTGGGGGAATTTTAATTAATGTTGTTAATAATAGACATTCCATTCAGGGTAATCTCTATACTTATAAAAGGCTAAGCCCCGACAGACTGAAATCACACCACAGCCCAAACTACTGAGCCTAAAAACTTGAAATTTTGCACGATTGTTTATGGTAGCCTGAAAACATCCACTAAGAAAGGATTTTCAGAAATTTTCCCCCCTGAGGGAGCTGGGGCCCCCCCAAAATGTTGTACTTTTTAACCGCTCATTGCACAGCAAAGTCATAAGGAACTTTTTTGTTCAGCTACGAAAAAAAATTAGATCTATGCAGAAAAATTTCGATCAGGAGCAGAGGGGGGTCCAGGAGTGGGCATTTTTCGAAAATGTTGATGTAAAATCACACTACAGCTCAAACTAATTGTCCTACAGACTTGAAACTTTGCACAAATATTCTTCAAACATGCTAGACGCGCACTAAGAACGGATTTTGTGATATTTTGCCTCTAAGGGTTTCAAAGGATGAAAAAGGATCCTATTAAGTAAGGTTATGAAAATGGTAAGGTGAGTGCCATATGGAAATGAGATAATTTGTTTATTGACATGTGATATTCTAACATATGTTGTAATCATTGGAAATAACAAAATAATATGATAGAAATTCAAAAAAGAACATCTGTTCTATTATTGCTTTCTACCTGATTCCACTAAACCTCAATAATATTGTTCTGATAATTGATAAATATGTTTAATAATATTCATTATTATTATTATTATGTTATCAATATTAATTGATGAAGAATTTGTCCAAGAGAAATTAGTGGACTGTATCTTATTTGTGTGGCAATGAGCCGAATGAATAAAAATGATGAGTAAGAAATAAATAAGTCTTATTACTTGCATGGACGAAATTCCACATATCCGAGATGAGTAACCACTGTGCTTGCAAGACTGATTGCAGCTTGGAGGCAAAATGGTAACTCTGATAGTAGCTAAGAAAAAAGGGTAAGACACCAAATGAAAAGATTGGTTAACAATATTCAATTTAATAAACAACAGAAAATAGTAAAAAATTTATATGAACAAAAACAGCAGTTGCTGTAACTAGATTTCAGATGGGCACATAAGCACAAAAGCAGAAAAAAGAGAATTTGATGTATCTCAAATACAAAATTGACTTTAAAATAATTGTATGAAATTAGATAAATTGCAAAGTTATTTTAATGCCTACTACTCAAATTGACCATGAATTATTAAGAAAATATAATTTTCAAAGGGGTGAATTGCTTTATGAAAATTTAATTTAGGTACTAGACCAAATTCGTAAAGACAAAACAATTTGATAATTCAATAGGTATACAAAATATCTACAGAGAACATTAGCTGTAAATACAAAGGTTAATTAGTACAACAAACAAAGAATAATACAATATAGGATGATATGTAAAACAGGGTATGCGCAAGACGCTAACAAAATGCTTGAATTGATTAGATCGATTTGAGTCTTGAATAAATCGAGATAAAGACTTGAAACGTCTCAATCGTAGAAAACATAAGTTGACAAAAATGTTGGTAAAAATGAAAATTATTTAGTGCTGTCTAAAATTGGTAGAAAGCTCATCAATACATAATTATTACACACATCAGAACAATAGCACAATTATTTGAACGCTATATTGCGGTAGCAACTTAATCAAATTACTAAGTCAGTAGATTCAAAACTAGTAAAAATGTGACTTGAATAAAGATAATAATAATAGCAAGGGCTAATTATTGTAATAACTGCAATAGGAAAAGATCTGTAGCAAGGTTACACATAGGCTAGCAAATAAAACGTTGTAAAACAAAGTAGGTTATGTAAATGGAAATGTAAACAAAACAGATTACACAAAAGAAATATACGCTGAAGAGCGATGCAATGACAAGTCCAAATTTGTAATGGCTTGTATCAAAACTAGTAAAGCAATACTTAGAATGCTTATGTAAATTGGGATTTACAAAATATAGGTTATAATGAAATATACGCCAAAAGGCGATGTAATGACAAGTCCGAAAATTTGTAATAGCTATTACCAGAACTAGTAAAGCAATACTTAGAATGCTTATAATACAATAAACATAATTAGGAAAAACTGAAAAGTTCACTGAAGCGCTGTGGCTTCAAGGTAAGGTTATGTAAAAATTGAATTTGCAATGAAAATTGCTGTTCAAAATATGAAGCAAAGGTGAAGCTTCAAAATGTGATGTTTCAAATATATTGAACGATTAATTGTGAATCCAGTAATAACACACATTAAACGGGAGATTATGACAAAGTAGCCTAAAAAAATACAAAATGAAATTGAGGATAAAATATAAAATTACTCAGCTTGAGACATGTTGAATTGAAGAAGTAGGAATGCCCAGGAGAGGACAAAGTGCGACCAGCCTCGACTTGTAGACTTGTGAACATGGATGTCCACCAAGTATGTGTTCAAATGGATTGAACACCCGATGAAGTTGAACTCCAGACGACCTTCTACGACGAATACTGTGAGTGCACAGTAGAGATGTTGAAGCAGCAGAGTACTATCAACGGAACCTTCTAAGGTTGAAGGCCCCCCGAGAGATGACAGCGTGGTAAGACCAAGACTGACAAGAGAATAGAAGACGATCCAGAACAGCTTGAACTGGGAACGAATTCCTCGTAGAAGTTATCCTAAGCTGCCGTGCTTAGGAGGAAGTCTGAGTTTTGCCGAAGGAAACGGCCAATGCGGAGAAAACACACTTTGAGTAAAAGTTGTCCACGAGGACGCGGTGCACAAATTGAAATATTGAGCTATTTCAATAAATAACGAAGAGAAATTAAGGATTTATGACTCAAAACGTCGAATATGATTAACGTAACAAGATTTAAAACCAGACATTGGTAAAATGTGAAAAATACGGGAAACTCAGAAATTTTGGTGACTGTGACTTATGGAGAAAGACGCTACGGAACGGCCATGTTGTCGACGAGTGAAGCATCCTACAACCAAAAGGGCGGATGCGGAACGATGTGGAACTAACAGGAAATGACAAGAAAAACACAACGCAATAGACTCAAAACTTCACAGAAAGTCTTGAAAGAGATTAAAAAAAATACAATCGCAATGACCATAAAATGATTAAAGAGTCAGACGATAATAATACAAGACACAAAAGCAATAAATGCGTGACGAACTTACGACCGGGGAAAAAATAAGGGGAAACACATTAAGTTGGCACTGGAAGCGCGCCAGATTCAAAAATGACGAACCGAACAAAGATACAACTGAAAACAAATGAAAGTAGTGCATACATCTAACATAGAGTGGGCCCGTTGGGAAATTCAAGGAATTGCACAACAGATGAAAAATAAAATATGTTAGATGGATGCGATACTTTCAGACTCTTCGTCCAATGGAAGTGGAGCGATGCTGGAGATTGCACGCTTATAAGTACCAGCTTCAGTAAAGACCATGACAACTCTAACTTTGTTGTCCACACCTTTAATCACCTCAGTGATTCGACCTAATTTCCAGACCGCGGGAGGGGCACCTGGATCTTTGAGCAGCACCAGCATGCCGACGACAATGTTGTCTGACGACGATGTCCATTTTTGCTTTTGTTGCAACGTAACAAGATACTCCTGTGACCAGCGATCCCAAAGTTGACGATTTAAGTCCGCAATCCTTTGCCAACGAGCAAGATGATTTATGTAGTTGGTTTTAGGTTGTTTTGTAGGAAGTGCATTTAGGGGACGACCAATTAGGAAGTGACCTGGTGAAAGATACGCCAAATCATGCGGATCTTCTGAAAGCGGAACGATGGGCCTAGAGTTCAAAATAGCACCAATCTGAGCACTGAGGGTATACATCTCTTCAAAATTAAGTATTTGATTGATAGTGATAATTTTAAAAATACTTTTGAAACTCTTAATGGAGCGTTCCCACAAACCTCCGAAGTGGGGAGCACGAGGCGGGATGAAATTCCATTGTATCCGCCAACTAGTGGCTGCGGTTTGAAGAACACGTTGATTTTGCGAATCAGCAAGAAATTTGTATAGCTCTTGAAGCTCACTGTTAGCACCAGCAAAGGCAGTGCCATTATCAGAATATATTGAATTAGGAATACCACGGATTGAAACGAAACAAGTAAGCGCGGCAAGAAAGGACTTGGTAGACAATTCTGTGACCACTTCAAGATGTACGGCACGTGTGACCATGCAAACAAATAAAGCTATATGAGCTTTAGCAAATGTGCGAGACTTAGGGCCGCCTAAACGCAAGGTAAGAGGTCCCATGTAATCGACGCCTACATTTAGAAAAGGTGAACCAATATTCACACGAACTGCAGGGAGTTGTCCCATAATCTGTTCAGCTTTGACATGAGAAAAACGGAAACATTTGACACAGGAGCGTAGAATACTTTTGACTACACGTCTAGTAGATGGGATCCAGAATCGCTGTCTAAGCGAAGCCATAGTAGCTTGTACACCAGCATGACACAAACGTTGATGAGTGGCTATTACTAATGCCTTAGTGAATTTGTGCTTACATGGGAGCAATATCTGATGTTGAAAGTCAAAGGGTACATCAGCATGCACAAGTCTACCACCGACTCTGAGCAAATTGTCAACATGCAAAAACGGCGAAAGTGAATGCAAATTATTGCGAGAATCCAACTCGGTTTTTGCTCACAATTGATGAAGTTCAGGACCAAAGGATTCCTGCTGAACAATTTTCAAGACATGAAGTTCTGCCTCCTGAATTTCAGCTACAGACAATTCACCAAAACAACGTGTGCTAGAATGCCGAACATTGTGAATAAAACGCAAACTGTAGGCTACAACTCGTATTAATTTGAAAGGGTTAGATAATCGAGAAAATAATTTTGAAAATACTGACACTGAAACCTCATTGACAATTGCAATGTTAGCAACATTGGACACAGCAACATTTGAAGAAAATGAATCCCAATGATCTGAGGGCTTGGCTAACCAGGAAGGACCATGCCACCATAGGTTATTTTTAGCAAGCTCTGCTGGCGTCAAACCCCTTGAGATTATATCGGCTGGGTTATTTGAAGTGCGTACGTGATTCCATGTACAAAAGGATGTAGTCTCTTGAATTTCAGCAACGCGGACAGCTACGAATACATCTTTTCTATCGGGTATAGCACGTATCCAGTTGCATACTGCAGTGGAATCAGACCAGAGAAATACATTTGAAATTGATATACCAAGTAAGTTAAAAGCTTTGACAACTCGATTTATGAGACGTGCTAACAATAAAGCGGCCTGAAGTTCCAACTTAGGAATGGAAAGTATTTTGAGTGGAGCTACACATGATTTCGAACATATCAAACGAGTTTGTATGTTATCTGAGACAGATCGAGCATAAACGCAAGCGCCAAAAGCGGTGGAACTGGCGTCTGAAAAACCATGCAGTTCAATGGCTGAATTTGCATGTACACTGAGAACACAACGAGGAATTGAAATTTGCGGCACATCAGGTAATTGATGGAAAATATTGAGCCATTCTTTTAACAAATCGGTAGGAAGCTTTTCATCCCAGTCTAATTTCAGCAACCACAATTTTTGTAGAAAAATTTTGGGAAGAACAACTACAGGACTTACAAGACCAAGCGGATCATAAATACTAGCTACTACTGAAAGTATTTCACGTTTGGTGAAAGACGATTTTTGCAAATCTTTAGAAACGTTTGATGCAATGGACAATTCATCCAAACTGGAATTCCACATTAGACCTAATGCTTTTGTAATACTTCCATCAGCTTCAGAGACGGGCTTGATGACTGAAGTTTCAACTAAATGAGATGGAATTGATGCTAAGAGCTCAGATGAGCAAGACATGAACTTTCTTAATTCAAAACCTCCGCTTTGAAGTAAGAGAATTAATTGTTGAGCAAGTGAAATAGCTGTTTTGACATCAGGTCCGCCCGTGATACAATCATCAATGTAGAAATCCTGGTGAACGGATTGATAGACCGGAGAATCGGGACTAGTCTCTAATTCCGCAAGCTTATTCAAAGTGCGCGTAGCAAGAAATGCAGCAGGAGCGGTACCATAAGTAATGGTGTTCAACTGAAATTGTTGTAGCGGCAATGACGGATCATCTCGCCAAAAGATTCTATGAAAATTTCTATCAGAAGACTGAAGAAGAACTTGACGGTACATCTTAGCTATATCAGCTGTGAAAGCAATTTTATGCATACGAAAACGTAACACGATATCAAACAAGTCTGGTTGAACTGTGGGCCCTTTGAACAGGAGCTCATTGAGCGACACTCCAGAATTCGTTTTAGCACTGGCATCAAAGACTACTCTTAATTTGGTGGTGGTTGAGTCCGGCTTGAAAACTGCGTGGTGGGGAATGTAGTACACCTTTTCATGATCAGATGGGGGATCAACCAGAGTCATATGATTCAATTCTTGATATTCGCGCATGAATTCCACATATTGAGATTTCAACTCAGGTTGAGTGGAAAGTCGTTTTTCTAATGAACTGAATCGCTTTCGCGCTTGAAATTCGGATTGCCCTAAAGTGAAAAAATTATCCTTACGTGGAAGGGTGACCATAAATCGACCATCTTCTAAACGCATTGTGGTTTCATTGTAATGTTTTTCAACCTTGACTTCTTCAGCAGTTAGGGGTGCAATCGGAGTGAGCTCTTCAGTTTTCCAGAATTTTTCCAATTGATTAGAAATTTCAAAACTAGAGACAAAGTTCGAATTTGCATGATTGGGGCTGCAAATAGGCTGAGAAAGTTTCAATTTACCAAACACTATCCAACCTAGTCGTGTGTTTTGAATGATGGGACAACATGGATCGACCTTGATTTGTCCACCAGTCATGATGGATGCAAAAACTGACACATTAAGAAGAATATCAATTCCCTTGGGTTGATCAAAATGAGGATCTGCCAATTTGATTGTAGTAGGAATTTGAAATTCTGAGAGATCCAATTTGGATGCTGGCAAATTTAAAGAGATTTTGTTCACAACTAAAAATTCCTCTGTGGTGGACCAACTTTGGTCTGTCGACTTGACAGTTACTGAATGCACAACAGTGGATTTTACGGGAGTACTGGAAACAGTGTGAATCATGATATCTTTGTGCAACATAGGAAGTCCTAGGCGAGTCCAGTCAAAACAGCTATTAAGCAAGAATCACTGCCTGTATCCAATAATGCGCGACACAAAACGGGTTGACCTGTCGAGTCCAAAACCATAACTTCAGCAGTAGGCATAATAGAAAGAGAAGACCTCTGATTGTTGTTGCTGAAAGCAGAACAACTGGAATAAATTGCAATATGATTGTTGGATGCTTTAAAAACTGGATCCGTATGAGCGGAAGACTGATGCGAACTGCCTGAGCAACCTAAGTCACTGATTGGGTATGTGCTAGTGGCAGGTTGATAACTGCTAGTCTGGTGACTGTCAACTTCTCTTGAAGACCTCGATGTCGACGGCGAGTTAATTGTTGAACATGCGCAGGAACCTAACACAGGTTGCACAGGACTAGATTGAATACTATTTGAAACAGCATTATTACCATTTCCTACGTTGGCATTGAAGGAACCTTCATGCAGCAGAGTGTGGTGCTTCCTACCGCATTGACGACAGGCACCTAGACAGGAATGTCCAAAAGCATAGGGCTTCAAACAATTGAAACAGAGTGACTTTCTCTTGACAGCTTCTCCACGAGCACTGGGAGCCAGCTTGAGCAATGATGGACAGCTGAAAACGTTATGACTTGTTTCTTTGCAAAACAAACAAGCAACACTTTTCTGAAATTGATTAGATTTAAACCTATTATTGTTATTGAATTGCTGCTGAGCAGCAGGCTTACTTGTGGAATGCATTGCCTTAGCATTGTTGCCATTATTAATAACAGATTTATGAAATTCCTTTGAGTTGCTTGCAGTACTTGAAGAAACGGCTTGCGCTACTTTATGTTGAGCTTCCATGAAACTCCATAGATTTTCCATTGAGGGAACAGCAACTAATGAGATGTGTCTTTCCCAATCTCTCAATGTGCGAGCATCAAAACGAGAAGTAAAAATATACATGTAAAGTAAACTTTTGATATCAACTTCTAAATTGATTGACTCTAAAGCATGAATGTTTGTTTTGAGATGGTCAATGAAATTTCTCCAAGAGGGAGCTGAATTTGAATTCAGAGCAGGTGGCGTTAAGATAGCAGCAACATGAGTGTCTGCTATTAAGCGAGGGTTGTCATAACGCTGCTTAAGCAAAGTCCAAGCTAAGTCAAAATTTCCATGTGGAACGTTCAAAATACGGTTAAGAGCTTCACAACAGAGGGCTTGCTTTAAGTATTGAAACTTTACACTAGGTGACACAGAAACGTTATCAGCAACTATAGCCGAGAATGATGAACGAAATTCTAACCAACGCTCAAAATCTCCTCCGAAACTGGGGAGCGGAATCTCTGGGCTCTGGGAGTTTAAAACCCTGAAATTGAAAATCGGGCTGCCGAGTATAATGAGGTGGTGATTGAGGTTGAGGTTGATTGACTTCAGCCACTGAAGGTGACATTTGATTATGAGTGGGATTTCTCACTACTGGTTGATTACCAACAGCTGTTTGCTGAGACACATTAGGATATGTCATTTGATTATTTATGTGCAAATCTTGTACGGGCATATCTTGTGATATGTCATGAGATAAGATTTGGTTGTCACAAGTTTGATGCTGTAGCATCTGTTGCTGACTTTCGAAAGATTCACAAGTAATAGTAAGTTTAGCTACAACTTCAGTGAACCTTTGCATACAAGATACATGAGCGTCATGATCGATAGATTCATGATCGATTTGAAAGAAACAATTATCATAGAGCTCTTCTAATTTAGATAGGCGAGATCTTACGGTTAACAATTTTTGAAAATCATCAGTGTTTCTAATGATTGCATTCATATACTCGCTATGAATTCGCACAATTTCTCTAGCTACACCAATCCATTGTTGAACCATGGATTTTGGTTTTGTACTTGCTTTTGACTTGGACGACATATTGAAAAATACTAATTACAAATATAAATTTATAATACGACCTGAGCACCATCCACAGTAATAGCTGTGCGCAAAAATGTTCTTGTCACATAGAACAGTAGCAGGTTCGTTGATCTTGGGTGCAACGAAGAGCGATTGAGCGGCAAGACTTGGGCCAGCTTGTGCGCAGTGCGGTGTGGTGAGTCAAACAGGTGGTTGCAATGTTGTGCCAGTACGTAGCAGTGCGCTCGGCAATTGCAGCAATAGCATGAAAACCAGAATACACAGTGCGTTAATCCTAAGTAAGTTTAACACAATACACAGACATTTAAAAAATACACAAGAGATCCAATCATTTGGCATCGATAAAAATTTCAGCAATTACTGATTGTCCAGTGAAAGTGAAATGGGACTTTACAAATGGAAATATGAGGATGGCCTCCAAGGATCACTGAGATCAGCCGGCACGCGAGGACCAAAAACTTGAAGAATTTGTCCAAGAGAAATTAGTGGACTGTATCTTATTTGTGTGGCAATGAGCCGAATGAATAAAAATGATGAGTAAGAAATAAATAAGTCTTATTACTTGCATGGACGAAATTCCACATATCCGAGATGAGTAACCACTGTGCTTGCAAGACTGATTGCAGCTTGGAGGCAAAATGGTAACTCTGATAGTAGCTAAGAAAAAAGGGTAAGACACCAAATGAAAAGATTGGTTAACAATATTCAATTTAATAAACAACAGAAAATAGTAAAAAATTTATATGAACAAAAACAGCAGTTGCTGTAACTAGATTTCAGATGGGCACATAAGCACAAAAGCAGAAAAAAGAGAATTTGATGTATCTCAAATACAAAATTGACTTTAAAATAATTGTATGAAATTAGATAAATTGCAAAGTTATTTTAATGCCTACTACTCAAATTGACCATGAATTATTAAGAAAATATAATTTTCAAAGGGGTGAATTGCTTTATGAAAATTTAATTTAGGTACTAGACCAAATTCGTAAAGACAAAACAATTTGATAATTCAATAGGTTGTCACGTTATTCTTTATTAAAAATAACGATTAGCCTCCTGCTTGGCATCAGTCGGTAAAGCAATGAGATTTAATATAATTAGGGCGTGGTTTTCTAATAGTATTCAGTCTTAAAAAATCTTGATAGGCCTAGATATGGGCTTCTCCAAAAACTCTTGTAATTCAATAATAATAAATATATATATATAAATGATACTTATACTATAGAGATGAGGAATATAAAATAAATTGCACACCATGAAAGTTTTACACATATATTACATAAATAATGCAAAGATCAGTCGAGGCAAAAAATATATATAGAGCGATAAAAAATATAATATAAAAAATAGAACAATATTTGAAATCAATAAAAATATCACAGGCTAACTTTATATTCTAGATTTATGGCACGAATCATTACCATGTGCCTTTATCTTGAAATCATATGCATTCTTTGGCATGTAGCTGTGACATGTACTTGCTAATACTTGTCTGCTTGGATAATTCAATCATAATTATGTGCTCTAAGATCAGCTTGATAAATTAGCCACTAATAATCCAAATATATCTATATATTAAAATCTCTAGTATTTAGTAGATTTATTTGTATCGAATATATATTTTTATCTCAGGGTGCAAGATTCGGCACCTGACGGAATAGGTAGAGCCATTCATCTAGTGAATTAGAACTATGATAAATTATCGCAAATTGTATTGCAAAAATTAAATATTGTATGCATACGTTTGATAGCCTAGATTTCGTACTTCTTTGATTAAATAGAAATTTCTAAAATATTGATCTATATATTTTTCTTTCAATTAAATACCTTTAATACTAATTTTTTACTTGCGCAAGTATTACTCTTATTAATTTCTTAATTTATAATAACCCTTTCGGCGAGCTAGCTTTGATCATCAGATTATTTCGAAGCACTAGGGCGCCCATCACTAAATTCAAATTTAAATCACTCACGTGTCGAAAATCTTCTTGTAAGCCGCCGATGTCGATCCAACTCCATGTGGTCCGGGAATATGGTAGCCGGAATCGTCTCCTCCAAGGGGTTATAAATTTAATTAAAATGAAAAATGACTTCTGCTTCACAATAGCATCACGAAGTCTTCTTAAGAAATTTAATAATTTACTTTAACTTTAACTTTTTACAAAATTATTAATAAGGTACTTCGCTCTAAAATATTTGGGGTCCTCTTATGGTGGCATCTGGTTGGCGAGTGCTGGTTCTTCCTTCTCAAGTTTTACAGATTCTCTTTCCGGCTTTCAAATTAGCATAAAATTTAAATATCCCAATCTTCCGCCATTAAATTCAAATAGATCTTACAAAGAATGCCAAAATATTGCTTAGATTATATGATTAATAATTTCTTTGCATTCGAGCCATATTGATAACATAGATTACACAAATTTTTACACGAAATCTACTACAATTATATAAATATATATAAATATTTTTGAATCGGCCTACAGTTGCCGCCTATTAACTGCCGTTTTACTATTGGTGCATGCAAATTTTATTAGGTATTCATGCGCCTGGTAACTCTTATTTCCTGAATACATTAAATTATTTTTATTTGGTTTTATATTTATGCTCTTTGCATGCTAGTTAATATTATATATATTAATATTAATTCCATGCTAACTAATAATTAGCCACGTGGACGGGTGTTTTTTCACATTGCACACCATCCGAATGCAATAAAGCTCTGCCAAGGGGTTTTGGTCAGATTCTACGTTCTTCGGTTTGATCGATCTCTAGGTCACCGATCTGTGAATACATCTATCTAACCTCAATCTTCAAATATTTTATAAATAATATATTTATGAGTAGTAAACTTTCTTCAAATCCTTTTTAAGTTCTTGTACCATTTAGCCAGAACAAGCTGATGCTATCTTATCTTGATTATTATCTGCTTGGCGATATTAGCCAATTACTTTATTTTTAGACCTATTACTATTTCTGTTAGGGCTTTTCATCTACCCAGATTTAAATATGTTACACGCGCCCCTGGGTTTGAATTCAAAATATTTGAGAATCACAATGTTTTTAATGAAAACCCACCCTTCAAATACACTGATATACACTATACTTTATTTATAAATTATACTCTCCTACTTCTATCACATTTCGCAGTCATATTTGCTGCATCTCCTTTATACCTTTATCAAAAACAATAACAAATTCTCCTCCTCAACACACATAAAAATATCATAAATATAAACTTCTAAACGTACTCCTCCTGACACCATTTACAACACAGTAATTTTTGAATTCGCCGCTTGCAGGGCTGCCAACTTAACTACACACATTTCATAATTCTCATAAATGATTCCTTTTAGACAATAATTTCGATTCATAAACTTCTGGGCTTATATCTTATAGTATTTCTTAGGTCTTAATATAAATAATTTTCTATACATCAGGTACAATACTTTCTTTTGCTAATGGCTCTTTGGTTTTGGTAACTGGTATTCACTTTAAGTCTTTTCAGGTAACAAACGTGGCATAATTAAAAGTAATAAATATAAAAAAACATATAAATAAATATATCGACATTAATAAATATAATAAATAACAATAATAAATAACTCTTTGGGTACAGTACTTCTTTTTATAAACATATGTTCAACAGATATTACATTCATTTGATTTGGGTGGCTTTGGTCAGCTGGTCGCTGTTCTACAATTCAGAGTGTTACATGTTACATCAGAATTTGCTATCGACTTTCATAACTAACCTAACTGCTCAATTTTTTCTCTTAAAAAGGTAATTAACAAATTTTAATTTTATTATCCCCGCTTGTGTCCTTTTTTATCTGATGTATATAATTTAATTACATATTTAAAAATTGTTCTTTTCCTTATTGCAGGCTTCTGACGGCTGGAAGGAATTAAAACATTGGATTGTTGCCACGAGGTCCTATACCAATTTTAAATTTATTAAGGAAGGTTAGTAATTGGCTTGATAGTGTTGTTTTCCTTTGACTTCTTATCATATTTATTTCAAATTTGATGATATTTCATGTAAAATTGTAGTGGTCTTCCCATATCTTTTGACTTTCTGCTTGTAGCTACACTGTAGGCTGGTTGGGTTATCTGCTATCCATTTGTTGATTGTTGAGGCTGTCCTATTATTAATTTATCTTCATGAATATAAAACCCCGGTATCTGGTGTATTCTCTCTTCAAATAACTCCTTGTTCCTTTAATAATAATTTCTTTTTAATTGATTCAAAGTCTTCCATTTATTTTCTTTCAATACTATCCACATAGTTTCTTTATAAACAAGCTTAATCATATCAGGAAACAGTTTCGTAAAGCAAGATTTTTCATAGGCCATAAACTTCTTCAATAATATTATCCTCTTCATTATTTCATTAACATCACAATTTTTAGCAAACATCACAGCCATTATAACAAACAATTTCACCATACAAGATTTCCAACAGTCAACAAATTTCTTCAACACTAACATGGTCTTAATTATAACATCACTTTTCAATATCATCACAGCCATGGTAATCCACACAACATAATAAATCAAAACACTAATTAGTTCTTTAATAATACAATCTTTCCACATATAATAGCCCGGTACTTCCATTTTATTGACATTATTCCTTATTTCTTTCACTCTTATTAACCACTTTCCATTATTCATTAGTCCATCTTCCATTTCCTTGTTGCCCATGCATGATTCCGTAATATTCCTTTTAGTAGCTCTGTTTTTATCCCATTTCGTTGGCCCATTATTCCGGTCACATCGCTGATTGGCTCTCTTAAAACGTATGTGCCGCGGATGCACGCCGTCGGTCCGCTCCTGTCCTCCTCGGTGTCGGTCCGGTATCCTCCTTTGCCTCTTGAAGCGTGCATGCGGCCTCCATCGGCGCGCGCGGTTCCTCCGTTTCTTCCGCCTCCGGGCCTTGCGATGCATGTTCTTCATTCGGTCCTGTATGCTGTCCTCCTCGTCCTGATACCGGTCGGGTGTCCTCGGGCGCCTCCGTCTCCGGGCCTTGCGGTGGTCGCTCCTCTTGTCCGGTAGTCCGTCCTCCCGGTACTCCCTGGTGTCATCCTTCCCGTCATTTGTGCGTTTCGGTGGTGTCCATTGGTGCAGGTGCATGGATTCTGTGGGCGGATGCTTGATGGCGGTCTCCTCCTGGTAACTGTTTATTTTTATTAGTGACTCTTCGGTGGCGGTCTCAGGATATGCGGGCTGCTCTTCCTGCGGTGATGGATCGTCGGCGGGGAATATAAGGCTCAGTAGGGATTGATGCTTACAGCTGGTTTTTGGTGGTGGTTTATCTTGTATTAAAATCTGTTTTTCTAATATTTTCGGTTCTTCTAATAATGTTTTCGGGAAATCACTTCTGAATGTGGTGTATGACGTTGAAATATCCTGCTTTTCTTGGTTTGTTTCATTTGAGCTTGTGCTTGTTACATCGGGGGTATCATATAGTCCTGGTTTATTAGCTGTAGTTTTCTGTATATCTGGTGGCGGGTCGTTGGGTGCTGGGTTCTGGGTTTTTTGTTGATTCAATCCTATTGCATGTGCTAGTGTATAATTTGTACTTACTTGTTGAGGTGGCGGTTTAGTAATTTTTGTCGTAATTATTCTGAGTGTTATCATTATTTGTGTTAAATCGATCACGGCCATAATAATAATTTCTTTCATAGGTTTGCTGTGGATAATGGTTTGTTTGACGATTCTGAAAACTTCTATTATTCCAGCTGTTATTTTGATTATGATTATAGCGGCGTTTAAATTGAGGGGTAGATCGTGAGCAATCATATGGTACTGATTCATAATTTTGGCTGTTATGCGGATTAAATTTTGAATTATGCTGATTTGATGCGTATCTCTGGTCTGAGCGGTGGGTTGATATTGCCATTGCAGACTGTATGCCATATAAATGGTTAATCAGCTGCTTACAATCAGTAATGGGTTGTGTGGCGAGTGCCATTCTAACTTGATACGGTAGCTTCTTTAAAATAA